>CAEFZX010028634.1:0-14647 GCA_903066825.1 Alfaro cultratus
CCCAGACCTGAATATCATTGAACATCTGAGGGGATGATTTGAAGCGGGCTGTCCATGCTTGGCGACCATCAAACTTAACTGACCTGGAATTGTTTTGCAAAAAAAATGGTCAAAAATACCTTCATCCAGGATCCAGGAACTCATTAAAAGCTACAGGAAGCAACTAGAGGCTGTTATTTTTGCAAAAGGAGGATCTACTAAATATTAATGTCACTTTTCTGTTGAGGTGCCCATATTTTTGCACCTGTCAAATTTTATGTTAATGCGTACTGCACATTTTCTTTTAGTCCAATAAACCTCATTTTAACACTGAAATATTACTGTGTCCATAAGTTACTGGTTGTATCAAACTGAAATAGCTATTGCAAACATCCAAATATTTAGAGATAAAAATAGTTCAGATTAATAGGGGTGCCCAAACTTTTTCATATGACTGTAATTACAGCCAAATTGCTCTATGAATGCCAAACCCTTAATGAAAAACTCTTTATGTAATCCAAAATGAAGAAACTACTGGAAATCCTCACAAAGTCCAGCACGCATTTACAGAACCATAAAAAAATTGTTCCAGATCTGATCAGATGTTTACATTCATCAAAAAATATTTTTCAAGGAAGGTGATACAAAGAGCTCAATCTCTCTCTTGTCTGACTGAAACTTTTCAACAGAGGACATGTAGCTTGTTCAGGTGGACAGCTATAAAATTCAGTCATGACTTAAATGTGGCCTTTTTCTTGAATTCAGTTCATGTTGATGTTAAACAGGCTTCTGTAGAAAATTCATAACCAATTTCCACTTGTCTGATGGTGGCATTTTAGGACAGATAGTTGAAAGTTTGTTTGACCCTGAACTCAATTAAACGTTGGACATGTGAACTTTAAAGCCAAGTTTTTGCAAAGATACCAAGCAGTTTAATAGAACTGAGCCGCTCCGTCAAGAACTGCCGTCAAACATCCCGCCTAAATAATGCCAAAAAAGGTGCAATTTTATGTTACATTTCATCAAGTATAAATACAGTATATGCACTTATATGTATGCTTTCCTGTCAGTACACATGAGTTGTGTAAAGTAAATCATCAATAAATCCTAAAAAATACCTATTGTTGTATGTTTTATCATAGGCCCACCCTAAATACAGAGTGTATCAAATACAGAATTAAATACGTCAAATTAATGAACAACCTAACATGCCTGATGTATGCAAACATCAGGCCGAAACTGTGTTGCACTGAGGATATCCAACTTTGGTTTTGTTGAAAAAAAGAAGGAAGAACCAGGACAAGTCTTACCTTGTGCCTGAAGGTCACAAGAAACCTCTGAAACCTTTTCACATTTTTCTCTCTGTTCCACTTACCCTCCTTTCTTCGCGCAGGGCAGTCTGCAGTTGAGCCACTTTTGTCTCCAACTCCCTTTTTTCTCTTTTCCACTCCTCCCGAGGGCTTTCCTTAGGCTGCCCAGAGAAAGAGTAAAGGAGACAGAACTGTAGCCATTCTCTGCATTGAACACTAGGAGGGATAATTCCTAAAGAAATAGTGTTGTTTCAGGAAGAACAAACCATTATGCTCTGAAAATTCAGAAAAATACTCCTGACTTTGTGTCTGATGACATCATCACTCTCAGAAGAACTAAGGAACGTAAAAAGGGACAAGTTAACTTCAACACTCTGATCAGATCAGTCTAATGTAATCTAAAGGTATGCGGAGGTCTGTACCCCTGTCTCAGGATGTTGTACACAGTCTTCATCACCTGGTCCTCCTCAAAACTTATCTCAGCACTCTGAACCTGGTCCAGCAAAAGGTCAGGGGTCACCTTAAGACATAGACCAGAAAACTACTCTTGCAATGTTGCATGCTTTGTTTTGTTTATAGCTCACAGAAAAGCCTGCTGTGATGCCTGACCAGAACACAGCTGGGTTCTTACCTGCGACTCCGTCCGATCCACATGTCGGGGCTCCTCTGAGGTCCATTGATTGGCTGAGAGTCCAGCGACTCTGGAGCCCAGAGCCAGGCCGTGTCCCAAGCTGCTGTGAGCTGAGGATGGAGGCGAGGTGTAAGGTTTGGGGTGGAGGAGAGGAGACGGAGCTCTGGGATGCTGTTGAGTAGGTGTGAGTCCTCTCTGTTGGTTTCCAGGTGCTGCACCATCATATCTGGTAACCAGTCTGTTGACAGGGGTCTGTCTCTGATAGGGGGGGGGCCCGTTAGCCTGTTGGCGAGGGTCAGGGTACGAGTCATTGTTCCTAACTGATTCCAATGATCTATTAGACCCTGTCTGGTGAGAACGATCCCACATAGTGCTTTCTGCAACCCTTCCTCTGTCACTGGTACCCCACACCTCCTCTCTGCCTCTCCTTACTCCAATCCCTCCATCCAAATTCCCATAACTCCCAGACTTCCCATCCCCAGGGGGTCTAGATAGCTGAAAATCCTCACTACTGCCACCTCCATCCTTGTCTAGCAGTGAGCCCTGAGACTGAGCCCGGCGGAGCGGTCCCAGCTGGCCTCCCACTCCCCCAGCATCGCCCTTCTCTGCTTGAACCTCTGCCTTTTCTTTCCTCCGGGGAAGGCTGCCGTAGCCAGAGGGGTAGTCAGTCCTGAGCTGGACCCCGTACGAGTCTCCCCTCTGTCCATCCTTCAGGACCACGTACGGCTGCCCAGCGATGCCCTGCACTCTGACCGCTACGCCATATTTGGAGGTGCTCTGAGGTTTGGGCCTCAGTTTGGGTAGTCCTCCTCCTCCAGAGTCACCGAGGTCATTGATGACACGGACCTGGGCATCGCAGTCCGCCGGGTGCCTTCTGCCAATGGACCGTGAGGTCATACTACAACAAAGAAAAGGAAGAAAAATCAGATTTGGTTACAAAAAAAAAATGTAAGAGGCTGGAAATGGATAAGAAATCCTCTACTGACAATAATTTAGCTTGATCTGCCCACAAACGGTGCTCTGTTTCATCCATTCATACTTCCAACTTTGTTGTGGAAAATTTTTGTCAGCATTTTAGAATATAAAAGGGAACAGAGGTCTTCATACTGCTATTTGCAAATACAGGATGCTAAGGACAATTTTAAAATTTCAATTCTAATCACTTTATCATTATTAATAGAAAAAAACCTGTCACATCAAGTGCTCTCAGATATCCATCCTCTCTAAATAATTAATAACTGTTTATTGAAGGAATAATATGAAAAAAATACTCAGAATTATGTTGTGATATTTTATACAGTTCTTAAAGAGAAAATCAGCCTAAGGAGGTCAAAGTTCTACAAAAAAACAGATATCACAAATCTGTGACACATTTCTGATCAATGCTTCTCCACATAAAGTATATTTTTCAACTGCTGACTATAAAGCAGTAACATTCGCTTTGCTAAAATTATTCAAGGGCTATCTCCACCAGAGATCTTAACCTGAGCTAATGATAACAAAGTGCTTACTGTGTTTACTGGTAAACAATAGAGTTTTGTAAACAGTGAGGCTGATGTCATACTGTAATTAGGCCCCAAAAAATACTTCAGATGACCTTCTACTGTAGGAAAGCACAAAAACAGGAAACGCAAACCATATGTAGACGAATGGAGGTTGTTGGGAAAAATTCAACAGAGACTAGATTGTTTTTAGAGGAACCATCAGCTACAGTCTATGGAAGACAATGTTTATTTTTTTATGTAATTCCAAGTTAAAGAATCCTTGTAATTATGAAAACGCATGTGAGGAAATCAATCATTTAAAAAACATAATTTAGATAATTAAAGGGAACCAGTTTTCTTCCACAGCAAAAACAGAAAGTCAGAAACAAAGAAACACAAACTTAAAGCACTTGATTTGATGTTTTAGTTTTCTTACATTAAAGAAAACTATACAAATTATGAAAAGAGCTTGTTTTTTGAAGACAATATTTAAACCCAATGAGAAAAGTCATGGGATATCAGATATGTTCAAACTGGTTTACAGCCTTTATTATTATTATTTTAAAAATATTCTAAACATGACCCCAACCATTACATTTCACAACGTCTTTGATTGTACAAACAGACTGAATGAGATCGGAAACAACTTATTTTTGTTCACAGTATATCATACATTTTTCCAAACGCACACCAATTTAGTAGTCTAGCCGACATCTGAAAAGTGAATTATTTGACATTCTGCGACTCTCAAAATGAACAGTTCCAGTTATAAATAAACTGATTCGCAAACCACAGGAATAGTTCAAGTTAAAAGGAAAAAAAAAAAGATCAATGCTGTGATCCACATTAGATTTCAGCTTTCTGATTTAAATATGCCAGGGTGAAAAAGACAAAAAGCTTTTTACGTGGATAGCAAAGTTAGCAGTTTGTGGATGAATTATACACTGTCTGAGAAATTCAACATCTCATGATATGATGATGCACATATTTTTTACTCTAAGGAAAAAAAATGTGTGCACACATCTTAAATAAGCAGGAGGAGCATTTAGCAGGATGAATAAGCAAAAATGTTCCAAAGGTTGTCTAGGAAGGTCAAACTTTTTAAAACTAAAGGAGAAAAAAACAAATACGACAATTAAAGGACTTGTTTTCTTTCGTAGTATTTTTTTTGTTTGTTTCATAGTTCTTTCAAAATAGAAAAACTACAATTAAAAGCTGTATTGTTTGAAATTTTAATGACAGCATTATTATGCACTCCAGAACCTTGTAAAAGTATTAATACCCCATGAACATTTTGACAATTTGTCACATAAGTTTCAGTGCATTGAATTACAATTTTATATGACAGATCAACACAAAGTAGCACATAACCATGAAAGAGAAGCAGAAAGATAGATGGTTTTCACTTAAAAAGCCGAACATTTTAGTGAGTGTAGGAAGACCAATAATGCACAACAAAGTAAAGACACCATCTTCACAGTGACACATGCTGGAGGCAGCATCATGCTACAAGGTTGCTTTTCTTTGACAGGGATATGGAAGCTAATCAGAGTTGATGAATGGAGGTAAATATGGACCAATAATGACAAACAAAAAAAAAAATGTTAAAAGGCTTGAGAATATTTGAGCCTGCGGTGAAGGTTCACATTCCAGCAGGACAGCAACACTAAAACAGCCAAAGCTACAATAGAGTAGTATAAATCAAATGGCATTTATGTGTTAGAATGGCCCAGTCAAAGCTTAGACCTAAATTGAATTCAAATTCTGTGGTAAAACTAGAGAACACAGGGGAGTGCTGTGGTGGCTCAGGGGTTTAGCACGCCCCATATTTGGAGGCCTTAGTCCTCGACGCGGACGTCGAGGGTTCGACTCCCGGTCCTGGCGACCTTTGCCGCATGTCTTCCCCCTCTTCTTCCCCCCCTCCTGTCAGCCTACTGATGCGGAAAAATGCGAGCCACTAGCGCCGCAAAAAAACTCTTCGGAGAAAAAAATGATTAAAAAAAAACCAAACAAACTAGAGAACACACTGCATTCAATCTGGCTGAGCTTGAGCTACATCTGATTGAGAAAAATCCCAAAATACCGCCAAATGAAACCGATCAGGTTTAAGTATATAAGGAACTCTGAATCCTTATGTGTCTTAGTTTGTTAAAGTCTGTCACATAAAAATATAATAGTTTGTGGCTGTAGAGTTTAAGGAGTTCTAATACTTTTTTAAGTTACTGTAACTGGTTTAGTAAAGTACCCAACTTGACAATGGGTAAGATTTATCTATCAGAAACATGTTTGTCTTTGAGAGGCAGTGATAGACTTCTAGCCAAGTAGACTGAGCTGAAGCCGTGATCCTCCTACAGACTCTCCACCTCAACATCTTACCACAAAATGGCATAATAAAGTTTTACTTTCACATCGTTGATTCCTATCTGAATACTTTCAGCTGCTTAAGAACTCCAGAGACAATAAAAAATCCCAGAACTCTTAACTACTAAATAAAACTTTTTATAAAATGAACATATATTTACTTCTCCTGGTATAAAGCAGATACGAATGAGTGGGAGAGATTTACAGACAGTTTCTGATCCCTGACTGTCTGTGTGAACTTTGTTCCTGTTGCTCCCTAGTAGTCATTAACCTGAAAGCACACACCCAGACATGACACTCCCTTTGAGAGGAGCAACACAAAAACTTTAGGAAGTTTCTGTGGCTCATATCAGAGTGAATTCCTTTTCTAACACTGAACAGCCAGAAGGCAGACAGGTGCCATATTTAACTGGTTCAACTCAACACACTAATAATGCCTGGCAATGTTTTTCAGTTCTACTCACTAAAAATAGCTAATTAAGCATTCCAAGTATTGTCTCATAATAATGCCCTGTGTTATGTAACAATACAAGATCCAACATTACAAAGCTACAGTTAATAATTGTGACTACGTAACCAAAACACTCCCTCCTAACCTTGCTACCATGCTCCTTCCATCCCACTTCATATCTCAGGGGCTGAGAGACAGAAAATGGGCAGGGAAAATGAGAGGGAGGGTGAGTTGAAAGACAAAAAACAGCCAACTTTTCTTCTCTTATCAGCGCTTCGTGCAATAAAATCCAGCCAAGCTGATACAGTGAGTGAGCAACCCTCCCTCCCATGCACACAGAGGGACTGACTGTAAAAGCAAGCATCAAAAACGTAACCCTACTTAGCACTGAAACATCAATTCAACCTCTAAACAAAGAATATCTTGTTCAGGAGACCCTTTGGGGGTTTTCTTTAAGAAAAAAAAGCTTTTTTTTTCTTACAAAGAATGCTTTAGTCCACTTCAAGAAAATGTAAAAGTTAGCCAATAGGGAGAGCCCTTGCTTTTTGAGCAATACCAACAAATAAAAGAGGAAAAACGTGAAGATAGCACTTGTGCTGTCATCAAAGATGACACAAACAGGTTTCAAGGATATTAGAGATGCATGGGAATTATCTGTAGGTGGATACAATTGTCAGGATGGTGCAATTTGTGCAGTTTTCCCAGCATCCAAACCGGAGGAAGCGTTGTGTCAAAAGAAATATGTGAAGTCATGCATGAACTTCACATATCACTGTGACCCAGTGAGACTTACACAGAACCCAGGCATACCTGTTTGACATCGTTTCACACACGTATTATGTAAAAAGTAAAGAATAGCATATGTTGACGGAAGTAGTATTGACTTACAGGAATGTGGAAAATGGTAAATGGCCTTTATTTATGTAGCGCTTTATGAAATCCATAGAACTCCAAAGCGCTTCATGTGACATTCAGTCACACGCTGATGATGACAAGCTATCAGCAAGTGAGGAATGAGGAGTTGGAGCTGAAGTTGTTTTTACTGTCTAAATATTTGATCCATTGCACTTTTTCCATAAGTTTCACTTTTTATGTTTCAGAGGAAAAATGAAATCCAGTTCATGGGGATGGGGATGATGCCAGGGCAACTCATCCCATTGTCCGTCTGATGTGGGGCGGAAAACAAGGGCAGCGATTTTGAGAATGCAAAGAACTGCCCCCCTTCAGACCCTTCCCTCTCTGGTCTAATTTCAAAATGCTGCCTTCAATAACTTCTCTATCCCCAAACTCCACTTTTAATGTTTTATTTGTTTTTAAAAGAAATTTAGGAAACAATTGATCTCTGCTTGCTGAAAAATCATCAACCCTTCAATCCAGCTTCTTAGCTTTAAATATTATGGCCAGATGACTTTTGGAGAAACACCATTAATTATTTCATAAAGCATCTAAACCAAACATAATGGTTAGTTATGGACCAATCAACTGAGGGGTAACTGAAGTCAACTATATATTTCCTTGATCGGCTCTGACCACTGACCTGCAGGTCAAATACAACACAAAGGTTTTTTCACCTGCTCACTGAATGCATCAAAACTGGGAAGTCAAAGAATTTTTGGGAATTTTTGAATCCAAATGCAGAATGTTCTTTGATACACTTTGCTCTGAGAAAATAAGATTTAGATGAAGGACGTACATTTTGATGAATAAAGGAAGATAATCTTTGCTTCTTACTGCCCTTATTATAGAATCTGCAGCATTTTTCCTTCTTCTGTCAATGTTTGTTACATTCATTTATGGAAATTAATTATTTTTTATGTGTTACAGACATTAGAGTGAAGATTTAACATTTAAAATCTTCTTAAATGTTAAATGGGTCGTTCAGACCTGAAAGAAAGAAATAGAAATATATATTGGCCAATAAAAGGCTGGTTGATGGTTTAATATTTCCATTCATTTAATTTTTTGGTAAGTTTAATGATGTACTTCTCTTTGGACATTCACATTTTAAAGCAAAATCAGAACAAAAGTAAACACAGTACCACTTAATAGAAATATAATTTTATGTCCATTCTTGCAGAGATTCCAGGTCTGTTTAGCTATTACTGAAAAACTTAACTTTAATGCAATAAGATATAAACATCATAGTCTGTTTCTATTTCCATTTATCCTCCATCACTGGCTAATAACACTAAAGATCCCATAAAACACAGGTATACGTTTTCAGGTCAGCTTGCTCAGCTCTTACAAGTCATTAACCAGCAGTTATGCTGACATGATCTCTGCCTCTGATCGCTAATTTAATTCTCATACAGTAAATTGAATTGGAGCCACCCTGCTATTAGGAGGGAAAGGAAAATAGAATAAGGGGAAGACTCAACAAGAGGAAAGACCCAGAGTGTCGAATGATGCTGAAACATAAAGTCAAAACATCACTCCTCTGATCTATCATTTTCATTTTTCTCTCATCGGTCTGTCAGATTTTTTTTACATGTTAATTGTGCCAAAGTTTTATTATCAAGGTTATATATCGACATCCAACTCAATATTTGGAAAAAATCTATGAACTATCATAGTGAAGTGTTAATTTATACCATGTAAAAGGTCATAGAGGCAAACGTATGCGACTGAACCCCCACCAATTTCATTGATTATTTTTTAATAACCAGAATAGTGGGGATTACTCCTGTCTGATCAGGATCTTTCTTTGTCCCAATGCCAAGTTGAGTCATTAAGGATTAGGTATTTCACCAACACATATTATCAGTCTGGTGCTTTATTAAAGATAACAAAATGAAGGCGACAATAATGCTGGTCAACTGAATAGCTTTAAAGTGCAATAAATTAACACTCTTAATCCCAACAGCTTTAAACGTAAAAACACTTTATATTGTGCTGCAGTCACTGGTTTTCTAACAGCAATATATTTAGTCTTAATCCAAAATTTTAGCTGGAAATCTTAAAGGTGTTGATCCACCACAAACTAGGATAAGAAAGCTACTACAATGTTCTGATTAAAACTAAAACAGCTTTTAATGAACAAATGTTTTGTTCTGAATGCTTATGCTTTTATGTTGAGCAATTTCTCAATAACTTAAGATCATGTTTGCTAAAGCTGAGTTCTCAGTTTCTGATGTTCTTAGAAACTGAGAAAATCCTGCAATGTCAATTATACTGGTAATTGGTAATACTGCAATGGTAATCTGAGTTTTCCATTGTGTATCATTTGCAATACACCTGCTATCTTCTTTCCTCACTTTCTGTGATTTTATAGCTCCATTACCAGGATTTCGAGAAATGTGTAAAGGGAATGAGCAAAGCAAGCAAAGAAGGTCACATGCCATAAAAGGAGAGGTGCAAGACAGCCAATACAGTCTTTCACTGTAACTGGTGAAAAACTACCAAAATAAAAAATAAACTTTCTCTAAGCGATTTTCCTTTTTCTTCTGAGCAAAATATTAATGACTTGAAATGTCAATGACTGGTTAAAAGTAACAGAACTCCCTCTCTGCTCCTAGCGAACAGTTATCCACTTACTGCAGAGGGATATTCTTCTTCTCAATTACGCCTTTGACATAAAACCAAACCCTTGTCCTCTCTCCAAACTAGTTACTACTCCTCTTTCACACACACACACAAACACAAATGTCCATTTATTCCTCTTTTCATGTCCAAAGTAGCTCATTGGCATGACAAGGCCTGACTTCAGTGTTGCCACACAGTACACAAATGACACCATATTAGAAGCACACAAGTATGGCCCTCCCTTCCCTCACATTCCTGACACTTGTGCCTCTGTACCAAGAGGCTGATTTGTGGGATTTTTAGACACACTCAATGGCATCTACTGCTTGTCATGTTAGACCAGTTTGATTTGTACCAAAGTAGCTGTGGATTAAAAGATGTGTCAGGATCTTGCCAGGTTCAGAAGCCTTTTCAGTGAAATGTGTGACACCAATTGGTGAGCCCTTCCCTACTTCAAAACTATAATCTGTTGAGATTTATTGCATCAGTTTCATCTGAGCTCTCTTTTCTATTACAGAGGAGCAAACAGTCACTGGTGATTTAATTAATGACTGTAAAACCAGATCAACTGCAACTGAACACAAACAGCTCATATCGGTTAGCATTTCCACCTCGTGGAAAACTCAGATTACCTAACTTTTAAAACCGTCAGCCCACAAAAAACCAGAGAAATACTAGTTGGGAATATAAGCATTCCTGCTAAATCAGTGTAACGGGCTTCTGACTGGCTAAAACGTGACCGGGCTTCTTCACAGGCTCATACACCCATGAGCGACATTTATCAGTAGCATAACTTGTAGACTTATGTAAATTATGTATGTATGATTTATGTAAATTAAATTAAATGTAAAACAATAATTCCAAATGCCATTAGTAAATTTCAATGTCTTTTTCATATCCTCCAAAACGTCTACTAAATTACACTACTTATGTTACTTATATAACTTTTTATGCGATTTTACAGTTATATATTTTGGTTTCATTTAGGGATAAAATGTCAATAAATCACCAGTCCATAATACACTCGTCATTCATTCTTTCATTCAAGCTGTATTAAAGACACAGAAGCCAACTTCATGAAAATACAAAATACTGAAGTCATTTTGTTTTCTGACCATCTAATTCAGAAAATATAGCTGTCAGTACAAGTGTTAGTAGCATTTAACTGTTAAATAAAATCAATACAGAAACGTAAAGCCACTTGAACTTTGTCACAGATGTTCTTTAGGATAGAATAAAAATAAGTTGAAAACTTTTTTCTGACAGGATTTTGATTTTATTATTTTATAGTGATGTAAAACTGACTGTATGATACTGTCTTTTAATCATGTTCTATCATTCAGTAGAACCCATACACAACAGTGTATGGGTTCTACTGAATGATATATTGACATATATAATGATATATTGTCACATAAATCATTGGCTGAATAAGAATGCAGTGTAGTTTCTCAGTAACTGTGATGTTTTATCTTTTTATTGCTTTTTCAGAACATAAAGGCAATTGCATTTTTAACCATGTCGACCATAAAATGCAGAGCAGAAACACAGTCTATTGTTTAAATAGGTAGAAGTAGCTGTGTGAACAGCAGTATAACAAACCTACATGCAGCATCAAGAGCCAATTCATTGTTTTTACTCATGTTTTAGCACCGTTTATTTCACAATTTATTTCAGCATTTCTAGATTTACTTACCACTTTCTGAAATTCTTAAGACCCAAACTTGATGAGTTGTGACCCCTAGTGTGTTCCCGACCCCAACTTTTAGAACCGCTGCTCTAAAAGCACAGGTGTGCAGGTGTTTCCTTTTTATTTTATTTTTTTTCCCCATACTCCTTGTGTGTGTACAAATACAATAAATATTTACACTCCTTTCATTTTAAAAACGGACTCTTTTACATTTATACGGTCATAATCACTCTTCCAGCTTTAACTTAACCGTTTAAAGTTAGTTGTTTCACTTCACAGAATTAATAGTTATCAAAAGGCTACTTCAGTTACTTTTTTCAATAGCCAACAAGTTGAACTTGTAAATAAATGAAAACATAGCATCATTGTAATCTACTGTATTCGTTTAAAGAAGGAACAAGCCACATAAAATCCCTGCTAAAGCGTATAACTGTCGGGGAATCACACTGACTGTCTGGTTGAGCCGTCTGGCGCTTAGAGAAGAACCAGTTCCAACCGAAACTTACCTTTTTTCTTTAACGTATCTCCTCTGTTTCTCTTCTTATGCTTCGTTTCGTCTCGTCGCCGAAGATTCCTTAGATATCTTCCCAGACATCCACCAAAGTCCACACAAACGGTGTGTGGAAAAGCGACTCCTTCTCAAACGACCGCAGAAACAAGTTCATTACGTTGCTGCTGGAACTGCAACCTGTTACCTTTTTTTTCTCGGGAAAAAGAGGCACCGCCCACTCCCATCAAATCCAGTTCTCTGATTGGCCCGATCCTCTGGAATAGGAGGGGCTCGGCATGCTAGCCATCTCTTCATTCGTAAACCTTTACATCAGTCATCCAGCTCGTTCTAAACACTTTTTTGGACATTTACTTTGAAAGCTTGGCAAATTTTCACAAGTGAACTAAAATGGACAATATCTGTTGCAGGATGAACTGCAACACCGATGATTTTCAAGGTGGACACAATTTAACTTTAGAAAGGTTGCTTCTTCAATTTGTCCGCTAGATGGCGCAAATATTCTCATATATGCACCACTGTAAAAGGTAATGTATTTCATCGATGAATTCAAAACGTGAAGCTCATTCAAAATAAAGTCTCTTAGAATGATACATTTAACAAACATTGAGTGTCCACAGAAATGCTATTATTATACTTAGTGGAAGGAAATTATGCTGAAGTAGTTGCTTCCTGGGCATTGAGTCATTCCTGAAAAAAGGCAATTTCAGAAGTGTCTTCTCTGGGTGAGAAGAGGCCGGGAAAGGCCCCCAATGATCTACTGATGTTAAAGATTCACAGAAATGATCTGATTACAGACATTATAATTGGATTATTTCAAAGTTGTTCATTATGTTATTCATCAATTAAGCAATGTGCTTTGCAAAACATGTCCAGGCTCAAAACCACACCCAAGAACATAGGAAGTGTTGTTTATCAGCTTGTTCAGCTTTTTTAAGTCAATGCTATCACAACAGATGATTGAAGATGATCGAGTTCACAACTGATTCCCCAAGAAGTGATGGTAAGGCATATCTCTCCACAATCTCCGCTTCTTCTCCATTTATGCTTGACATATTCCCGTTTCACTGGAAATTTATTGCATAATCGGTTTTGCCAAGTTCAGATCCAGATTATCATTCTTACACCATGTCAAAAAGCAGTCAGCCAGTTCTCTGCACTCAGACATGTCTGATGTACTCAGCATCTGCCGAATTTCAAGTAAAGACTTGATTCTGTATTGTACTGAAAATGCTAAGTGTACAGAATAAATACAATGGGGAGAGTACAGTTCAAATGGTGCTCCAGTGCTGCTTACAATCCAATCAGAGACAAAACCTGTTTGTCTTATGAGCTCTGCTTGTTAGGTAATCATGGTCCCAGGTTGGAGGCGTGCTGCAGAATTCTCATAGGCCTACAGCACTCTAAGGCTGACAAAAAGTGCAATAATAACCAATTAGGAAATTGGTTATTATTGCACTTTTTTTTCTTTTTTTCTTTTTTTTGCCATATCAATATCAATACACAACCGGACTGTGGATTCTATCCCACATCCTCTGAAGACTTTCACTCCCACACCGCCCCTTCCACACAGCTCCTCCCCACGACTCTAGCTTTATCCGTTCACAGCAGCTTGTCTCTCCATCTCATCACTTCTCTTGACTGGCTGACTGGACGCACTCGCATCTCACGGTCTGGGAATGGGATCTTTACTGAGTTCAAAGAAAAACTTCCAGTTCTTTCGGGTGTTCGCTCTGCAGAAGCTGCTTTTCAAACTACAGGGATAGTTGTCGCTGCAGGTGCAGAGTGACCACAGAACAGCCTCTGACGAGAAAACCTGTCCAAGACGTACCAGAGCCTCAGGAAGTGTCCAGCGCAAGAAACCATCACACTATCAAAAACCTCGCTTGGTACAGTTGGATTCGCTAGATATAACTGCATACCAAAGTCATCTCGACGACAAAGTAGGCGAAATAAGTGTGCGTAAAAGTTGGAGCTGTTACGCATGGGCAAAGCTTAGCCTAATGCAAGAAAAAGTTGAAGAACACGGATCTATTGGCGTTTAAAACCTAGGAAAAGTGCAGTCATGGCAAAATGGTTCCGAGATTTCCCCATCAACTTGAAAAATGGAACTGAGAGAGTCCGTTCTGCCTCTGAGTCTGGTTCACAAACTAGACCCAAGCCTGCATTTTCACGGGACAGTTTGAAGGGAAATCAACGCAAAGATGGAGGAGTGGGGAGTTTGTTAGCTGGGAGAAACAGGAAAAACTCCGCCACAGAGCTGGGTAGCAAAAACGCAGGTTATGGAGGAACTGTCTGGGACAGCCTGACCACTGGGAAAGGTCGAAAAAACGCCAAAACTGAGAATGGGGCACCAGATGAAAACCGTCCGGTGAGGAGCTCCAGTCTGGCACAGGCTTACATCAGCAGGATGATCAAAGTGGACAAGCAGGACAAGACCCCCAAACTCGATGGGATAAGTGAACAGAAGTTATCCGAGAACGAGAAGGGAAAGTCAGACATAAAAACTACGGTAAGTCACTTCAAACTGAACTAAAAGCTACTAGAATAGCAAGTGGAATTTAAAGATTTATTATTATAGGTTTAACTTTGAAATAAAACAGAAGCTGAGAAACAATTGTTGCACAATTGCACAATTGTTTTCTCTCTTAAAAAACTGAACCAAAACAGAAGGAGGTTGCATCAAATGTTTGCTTTAAAAAAGAAATATA
>CAEFZX010028636.1:0-28776 GCA_903066825.1 Alfaro cultratus
ATCAAACATTTAGACAGATTTGTGGACAACATTTGAAAGAAATGGTAATATTGTTTATCTGGAATGAATTTTAGATCTTTGAGTCCATTTCATGAAAAATGGGAGCAAAAACAAAAGTGTTGCGTTTATATTTTTGTTGAGTGTATATATCAGTGACGTGCGGTCAAGGGAGGCAGAGCCTCACCTGTCATCATGGAAAGATAATATATAATGATAAAATAATTTATATTGCTATTTTTACCCTGTAGTCTATGTTATAAAGTACCTATTTTTCATTTAGCTTAACCAATTCTAATTATTTTTCTTCAAATTCGCTGAATTTTCGCATTTTTTCATTCAAATGCTCAGAAGCGCAGATGGTGAGGCAGCAGCGAGCTGAGCCTCACCTGGGATTGTGCAATCTGTCGCTAACTGCCATTTTATGAGAGCATGTTTCTCCTGTCTGTATGCCGCCAATAAAATGGATAAAAAACATTTAATATATGAACTTATTTTCCATAATTTAGCTTATGTATATAATGTACAGTTTTTTTTTGTCACCAACTATGTGCATAACGTGTTTCGTGTGCGGAGAAGCAATCATAAACGGCAGAGAACAGATTCGAGTTGAGGCAGGCAGTTCTCTTGCCTCATGGCAGGGAGCGCTCATGATCCCAGACATTGTGACTCCACAACTGCAGAGTTTGTAAGAGACAGTAACAGCGAGCTAGACGTACAGTAAAGTCAAGTGCAGCAATATATTTATAGTTTTCTCCTCGTACCTTAATGTTTTAAGCCTACTGACACAGACTGAATGTTCTGCTCTTTGTGTGGGAAACATTTGAGGAACCTGGAACTTTTGCCGTTTGTTTATTGTTGCTATGGTTACCTAGAAGTTCGCAAGATAAGTCGCTGTTTGGCTGTGGTCAAACAGGGTTACTTTAAGGTACATCAGTTGTCTGTAAGATGTTTCTTATAATTTATGTAGATTAAAATAATTTGTTTGATATAACAGCGAACCTGAAGTGGACTTAAAGTAGGTACATTAATCCAGAGAGCAGCGCGGAGACCGAACCGGGGGATTCCGTCAGGACAGGTCCATAAAGATCAGAGCTGGAGCTGTTTTTCTTCAGACTTCTGTTTCCCAGCTCAACTCTACAATGTTTGTGTTTAGATGCTAAGTCAATGTCCTGATATGGTGAAAATATGTTTTTGTTTTTTTCCTGAATGTGAATGAATCAGGGATGTATTTTCTATTTGCTATAACGTATCGCAACAACGGGCCGACCCGCTCAAGCGATAACTTCCGGTTCAAAAGCACTGTCGTCCAATCAGCGATCTCTTAGGTCTCCAATTGGGACATACCCTTTCCATTTTGTGCTTCGCTAATGTTGCGCTTTCTTTATTGTTTTTGCGTCTTCTTTATTGCTGTTGCTTTCTTTATTGTTGTTGCGTTTTCTTTATTGTTGCTGCTTTCATTATTGTTGTTGCTTTCTTTATTGTTGTTGCGTTTTCTTTATTGTTGCTTTCTTTAATGTTGCTGTGTTTTCTTTATTGTTGTTGTGTTTTCTTTGTAGTTGTTGCTTTCTTTATTGTTGTTGCGTCTTCTTTATTGTTGTTGCGTTTTCTTTATTGTTGTTGCGTTTTCTTTATTGTTGTTGCTTTCTTTATTGTTGTTGCTTTTTTATTGTTGTTGCGTTTTCTTTATTGTTGTTGCTTTCTTTATGTTGTTGCGTTTTCGTTATTGTTGTTGCTTTCTTTATTGCTGTTGCGTTTTCTTTATTGTTGTTGTTTTCTATATTGTTGTTGCTTTCTTTATTGTTGTTGTTTTCTTTATTGTTGTTGTGTTTTCTTTATTGTTGTTGTTTTCTTTATTGTTGTTGTGTTTTCTTTATTGTTGTTGCTTTCTTTATTGTTGTTGCTTTCTTTATTGTTGTTGCATTTTCTTTATTGTTGTTGCTTTCTTTATTGTTGTTGCTTTCTTTATTGTTGTTGCGTTTTCTTTATTGTTGTTGCGTTTTCTTTATTNGTTTTCTTTATTGTTGTTGCGTTTTCTTTAATGTTGTTGTGTTTCTTTAATGTTGTTGTGTTTTGCACCTCAGGGCCACCGTATTATTCAGTTATTTTCATTTGTTGTTTTTGCCTGTGGGGGTCGCCTTTCTGCACTCTGCCTCGTTTGTGTCTTCTGGGTTTCCGCAGATGTTCCAGCCCTCATAGCTCCTCTGCTTCCCCCTTTTCCCTCACAGCGTTGTTTCGTGCTGCTGTGGGTAAGACAGAGGAAAGTTCGCTGCTGCGATATATGGTTTTTTTTCTGTACGGATGTTGTTCATTTTAAGGTCTCTATCATATGTTGTTTATTATTGTTTGTTAGTGTGTTATTTTTCAGTTTTGGCCATTGTGGGTTTTTATAAACAGTTTTATTATAATTTCTTTTTTTTATTTTGGCGCGAACAACCGGTGCTAGTCCAGCACAGCTCGCATGAACATTGTTTTTATTTTCACATTTAGGGCTGGAGTGCAGAGAGAGGGAATTGAAGAGAAAGTTTATTTGTTTTTACTCTTCTCCCCCAGGTATGTGTTTTATTTTAAATTATACTTTTAATCTCTGTTAATTTAACTCTGCCCCCCTGTATTGTGTTGTTGTGGCCACCAGGTGGCGTTTTTCCCTTCTTGTTTTTAGTTTATGATTTTTGTGAGAAGATTTCTTTTTTTTTTGTTGACTTTTGTTGAATATGGAACAAAATGTTAGTAGACAGCGTTGTTTCGCGCTGCTCTGAGGCTGGAGTGCAGAAAGAGAGAGGGAATTGAAGAGGAAGTTTATTTGTTTTTACTCTTCTCCCCCAGATTCAAAAGATCTAATTGAAGCCTGGCTGAGTGACTTCTGAAGTTCATTGATGCTACTCGTTACACAAGTATTTACTTACTGGAGGGTTTTTTGTTTGTGCTGCAGAGCCACAGCTAGCTTGTCCTTGTCCCTTATAAAATCCACCACCATCTCCTTGGTCGTCTTCACATTGATGCAGAGGTTATTTTCTCTGCACTACTGAACCAGGCGTTCCACCTCCTCTCTGTATTTGGACTGATCACTGTTTGTGATGCATCCCACTATTGCTGTGTCAGCCGCATACTTCACTTTATGAGAGCTGGGGTGTCTTGCCAATCAGTCATACGTCAGCAGAGTGAAGAGTGGGAGGCTAAACACACAACCATGCGGCAAGCCAGTGCTGCAGGTAATGGAGGAGGAGATGGTGTTGTTAATCCAGACAGTCTGAGGTCTGTTGCTCACAAAGTCTAGAATCCAGTTTCCCAGTGTGGGACTCAGTCCAAGAGAGGAGAGCTTCTGCACCAGGGTCTGTGAGATAATGGTGTTGAAGGCAGAGGATAAATCCAGGAAGAGCATACAGATGTAAGAATTTCTGCTCTCCAGGAGATTGAGGGCTGTGTGGACAACCGATGAGATGGCATCAACAATGGAGTGATTCCTCCTCTAGGTGTACTGATGTGGGTCCACAGTGATGTTGATGGAGTCCTTGATGTGGGTCATCACTAGGTTATCCAGATGAGTGGAGGCCAGACACATGCTACTGAACCTCATTTAGACATGTCTTGACGAATATTCACTGAGGTCGAATCAGCCTGTAATGTTATTTCAATTTAGAGAGACACGCAGAGGGAAAAAGCAGCAGTTAGAAAGTTATATTTGACTTGAAGTTCTCACCGCCATGCTGAGAATCTAGGAAGCTAGGATGAGGCTTGGACTGAGGCTCAAGACAATCTTACCCCCCGGGGGCCAGACAGTGGTGGTGGAGTGGAGCCTGGAAAGGGAGGAGCCTGGGAGGAAGTGGGTTGAAGCACAACTGGGAAGCAGGTGAATCCATGAATGTTAGGCCTTCTAAAGGAGTTCTTGAGTGATAACTGGCTGAAGCAGAGCGATAATGTGCTGGTTGGCTGCGGCGGAGGCATGGAAATTGAATGATCCAGGTAGGCTGGAGAGAGTCTCCCAGTTTTAATTTACACCTAGGCTTCATTTTCCACTTTCATAGTGAGTATGAATACAGATCTCTATGGTGTAATAATTTTGGTTTAAATTGATAATTTGTGTGTTTTCATCTCAATCAATTCCACTGTGTCAGTAATAGTTTTCAATCTAGGATGTTATTTTAGTATTCTCTTTAATTTTGTGAGTAGTGTATCAATATTGCATCTATTAACAGCGGCACTTAAAGAAAAATAAAAGGACCCAAAGTGTCTGAAAGAGTGTCATCCAAGGCTAGCCACAGTATTTGCTTCCAAACGTTCAGACACAAAACAAATCCTGCTGGTGACCCTTGCTCTATTTACTTAGTTTGTTGCGTGCAAGATGTTCTCAGTGCTGAGATGGAACATTGATCTCAGTTTGTTCTCCTCAAATATGTGTGGTGCACCTAAAAAAAAATTCCACCACAGTATTTAGTTTTTTTTATAACTGAAATATACAATACAATTTATTCTATTTTCTAAAAGAAATGAACTAATTACATTTTGTTTGTAGTTCGGCATGTTAACCTGCCTACATTTATGGTGCTTTCCTGAGGTGGAGACAGGAGCGGTAGTGGCGAGGCGGAACCTTTGTTTGGGGGGTGTTGCTTCCAGGTTGGTTTTGAGATGGACTTCCGGTCTGCCCCAAACGCAATCTGGATGCTAAAGGCAGCGCTATGTTCCATTGCTGACTCCTGTCTATTTCTCCTCTAGGTCAGTATACAGTGGAAAAAACCCACCAAGGCAACTTTGTAGGATGTTTACATATTGATTGACATGATGTTTCATTCAGTCACGGTTTCTATGCACCGTTTTGTCAGTTTTGTTGGAAGGGGCGTTGGTAATGTGCCGGCTTTCTCTGAGGACCGTTATGTTTTAACATCTCCATGTAGGGCCGTTAAAATATAACGTCTCCTAGTAGGACTGTTTTAGGGTGACCAGACGTCCTCTTTTTCCCGGACATGTCCTACTTTTCAGACCTAAAAAAATGTCCGGGGGGAATTTAAAAANCTCAAAACACATTACATAGCTTACAGTGCATTGTGATTACATTGCCACTCCGTTCCACTACTCCATTCCAGGTTTCTATGTATGGCAAATTGCCCCCCCTCCCCCCCGTTAAGAGAGTAATATTCCTGGCAAATCCCCCCCCCCCCCCCCCCAAAAAAAGTGTCCTCCTTTTCAGAAACCCAAATCTGGTCACCCTACTGTTATATTTTAACGTCTTTATGTTTGAGAAGTTTTATTTTGCTTTTTTCTTTTTAAATGATATTCAGTTGGAATGCAGTGGAGCTTTGTGGCAGTTGGTTTGTCCTGTCTGGTGTGCGTGCCATGTTTGTCTTCATCGGTGTGAAGTTCATTGTTGCCTGTGATGGAGGTGGACCATTGGCAACGTAAAACAATTAATATTGTATTTTATAAAAGTTTTGTGTGTTAACAAATAAAAACGCAATCTGGATGCTAAAGGCAGTTAACTGGGGTAATTTAGTTTCAAAGGAAATATTTCTCTGTTGTTTAGAAGCTTGCTTCACCACGGAAATGCACAGTAATGGCCACAAAGTCAAGAAATTCTGCTTGTAAATTTACGTTATTATCTTTAATTCTTACCTGTGAAAGGTAAAGGCAGGTCCACTTTGTACTGTAAAACAGTCCACATAGCACATTCTCTCCACTGCCACTTTCAAGATGGCGGCAACGTAAGTAGGACTCAGCGTATACGTATTCATGCCTATTGTCCAATCAGCTATTTCTCAGGTCTCACACTGAGACATACCTCTTCCGTTTTGTTAATGTAGCTTTTTTGTAAGTTGTAATTGTGCTTCCTTACTGTTGTTGTGTTTTTGAATTTGTAATTGTGCTTTGTTAATGTTGTTGTGTTTTTGAATTTGTAATTGTGCATTGTTACTGTTGTGGTTTTGAATTTGTTGAAGGGGTTTGCTCCTCCGGGCCACCGTAACTTACCCCATTTGACAAACAATCACAGACCACCTAACCAAGTTGTCCCCGCAACTTGAAGTAGAAAACATATGGAAAACACGTGGATATCAAAAAAGTCCTTAAGTGTGTAAAATTTCAACATTTTAGGGATATTTGGAATTTAGAAGCATAATAAAAGAAAAATATAGTTGAACTGCATGGACAAAAACAAACATTTTCTTTCAGCCACTGGCCAGTAAAATAATTTTATTTTAGATGCAGTTAATCAGCGTGGGGCGCAACACTGTGTTTCCCCTTCACTGGCATATTGCATTCAGGACAGCCACAGACCTAGATCTGCATGCCTGTGTACCGTAATAATGAAACAAAAACTCCATCATGGACCTCTACACATTACAATGCAGGAGGAGGGCGCTCCACATCATGAAAGACTCCACCCATCCTGCACACAGTCTGTTCCATCTCCTTCCCTCAGACAGTAGGCTGAGGAGCATCCAGAGCAAGACCAACAGGCTGAAAAACAGTTTCCTCCCTGCAACCATCAGACTGCTGAACTCCAGCTGCACTTAATTCATTTACACAGTTTGAGAAAGAGTGCTTCAGACAATAATCTTTGTTGATGCAGAAAGATGGGCTTCAAATTGTTTGGAAAGGTTCTTTAGGTCCAGGTTTATTAGCCATCAACAATTGATTCTCTAAGGTGATCTCTCCTCCCTGGCAATATGTTAACATAGACTTGTTTGCTCTAAAGCAGCCAACTGTCAATACCTTCCCCTTTTTATAAAGGTGGTCACGTGTGTTGATGAACACTTGGATGCTACTTTTCCTGTTAAGTCCTAGCCTGTACTTGTGCTGTGTTTACCAAGTCCAGAGAACTCCAATGTGCTTCACACTACATTCAGTCATTCACACATCCATCCAGACATTCACACAAACAGTGGTGAGTATTACATTGTAGAGGCAGTCTGACAGAGCACTGGCGCCACTAGTGCTCTGTGGCGCCAGTGCTCTGTCACAGAGCGACAGAGCACTGTCGCTCTGCGACAAGGTGTCATTGCGGTGCTCAATGACACCTTGCGGTGTCATTGAGCAAGGTGTCTTGCTCAATGACACCGCTGATTACGGGACAAACCCCTACCACAATCATCGTATGGTACCAGCAAGATACTTAACTTTTCCTATCACATGACCAGTGATACAAACATTGTTGTGTTCACAAATCATAAAACTCTTTCCTTTAGAAGTCATTTTGTATGCAGCTGAGTGGGACCCTTTAAGGTCTGTAGCATATCAATGCCATCCTTCAGAAAGTTAATGGGAGATGTTACTTAGATCACTATGACACCAGCATTCTCTCACCTTAAGAGTCTCCATGGCAGATCCAATCTTGACAGTTATCTTTTTACCATGTGGAGACTTTTTAAAGATGGGCTGAGAGAACTCTTTAAGGTATGGTTCTAGCTCACAAGCCACCAGGCAGCCATCTTCTGGAAGCCCCTCTGCCATGGACAGAGCTCCATAACCGGTGAACATCCCAATCTCCAGGACCCTCTTGGCTTGACTCATGTGGATCAGCATCTTAAGGGTCTGACCTGCCAAAAAGCACACCCAATAATATATCATAATGAAACACATAACAGAGGAAATATAGTAATAATAATAATAAAAGGTGCATATAAATGTCCCACCCTCAACATGGCCAGTGATGCACTCCTTTGGAAGCCGGAACTTAGTCTTGCCCTCCTCAAACACTTGGTCCCAGTTGTGAGACATGGTCTTCCTACCAATAAGTACGCATGACTGTTTTTACATCTTGGGACACTGCTGTGTAAAAATATTCACACCCCTGGGACATTTTAACATTATATCATCTTACAACTACAAATATCTATGTATTTTATGCAATAGACAAACACAAAGCAGTGCGTCATTTTGAGCTGCATGGAAATGTACACATGGTTTTCAGCAAAAAAAATCTGAAAAATATGCTATGCATTTGCATCCAGTCCTCTTTAACACCTCTAAACAAAATCCAGACAAATTAGTTCAGAGTGGAAGATGGTCAAAGCTTAAGATTGGTGGAGCTAAATACCAGGAAAATCCTGAATGAGGTTTTAGTAACATAGAAAGTCTGAATACAGATGAATGCAAGACTTTTTAGATTTTATTTATAAAAGGTTTTGTAAATCATGTACCATTTTGATTGTCTACAACTTAATATATTTTCATACTATTGTGTTTAATTAAATGTGCCTTTTCACTTGTTTTTGTTGTTTAACTTTTTTGCTCTGTCTTTATGAAACACTTTTTTTACATGTGAAGTGTTCTATGTTAAAAAATGTTTTATGTTGGTCTTGTACATTAAATTTATAGATTTACATATTTTCATGTACATACTTATTATTTCATTTTATTTCTTTAATTCATTTAATATTTCAGTCATTTTTAAATTAATTATAATTTAACATGTGTTATAAATTTTGTCACTAATGATTTAATTTATATTTGCTAATCTTTAACACTGAGCTCCTTTAAATCTAGACTAAAAACCCACCTGTCTTGCCACCTTTAGCATAATCGATTAAGAATTTAACAATGGGACTTGACTAAATGCAATGTTTCAATTGTTGATTCTATGCAGATGTTTGGTTTGAGAGTTCACTGCGGGTGGAGCAGAAACGAAGCTTCGTCTGTTAAGCAGGAGCAGAACCAGCATCTTACACCTTTAGCTCATTGGCATAAATTATTTTTCGGGTTATTTGTTTAGCTTTCTGACCATTATGCTCTTCCGGGTGAGTATTGGTAGCTGTGCTCTGCTTTACCTGCTATCTGATCGCTCCGGATGTCCCTTTTTTCCTGTAGCCAAACTCCCTCAAGTGTTTGCTTTTTTTAAACATATTATATTCGTTGTGTTGAAGCATTCTGAAGTGCTTCACCTTCAAGATATTTCTTCATCGGAACACGCAAACTTCCCCATTCACTCTCAGAGCGTTATAGTTCCTCGTCACATTGCTTAGGATTTGTTGCTGCGTGCTTGCGCAGTGTGAAGGAAAGAGGAGATGAGGTGTATGGGCAGGCTGCGAAGTGAGATGCAGGTGATCGGCAACAAGAGACAGTGATTGGCGATCACCCATCATACACTTTCACGGAAATTGGCCGATTATGATCGGTGGCCGATCGATCGCCACACCTCTAATATGAACGCTTCAACAAGGGACTGCATTTCATACAGTAAAACACTTCTATTATCAGATGATTTAGTGGAGGGAAAAAAAAACTAAGTCATACTTATACAGCTCCGACAGAGGTTCACTCTCTTTGGTGGTAATTTTCTCCAGGTAGTTGTCTAGTCCACTGGCAATGTCGAGAGCCTTCTGCAAGTGGCTTTTCAGTTCCTCTGGAACGGTGGCACATGCTGAAGCTATACCCTTAGCCTTTGTCAACAGATCCACTATGACTTCCACAGGGGTGTCAGGAACTGGAACAATCACAACAGCATGTCAATTCAAAAATACTTTATTGATCCCAAAGGAAAATTTAATATATCAACTACCAGGAAATTACTTTTGCTCCATTCTGTAATTCATTTCTGTAGCCAAGCATCAAACTGTTTTAATTTGAACTTATTCAAAAATAAACAGTGCATAATAATCAACAGGTGTACATTAAATCAACCACGTAAATATGCCAGATTTAGTCACAAGGGTTAATTTTCATTTATAGTGCTCTGGTAAGTTGATGGTAAAAATAAAAATCAATTAACATATAATTTACAACAAATTAAATATTAGAACGAGATGGTTAATGTAAGAAGAAAAGTCACACCCATGTAGACAAATGCGAAACAAGACATGCTAATTTAAAACATGAAAGCATTGTGATTACTTAAAAATTTTAAATGATTTTCCAAAATGGTTCAATGAATGTTTAAATTTCAAAAGAAGTATAAGCATCTATTTAAGTGACATAAATACCAGGGTGATTAGTGAGTCTAAACACATAGCACAATAACCAAAAATATTGAAATGCAAATGTAAATATTGCATTAAAAGTGATCAGCCAAGGTTACGGTGATTGTGCAACTGTTATTGATGTTTTTCTCATCGTAAGACGCCCCCTGAAATGAGACAGAAGGTTTCTACTTGAACACAGCCTGGATTCTCTCTGGACAGTAACAAAGTGTGACCACTCTCTCGCTACCTCCTTTAACCACTCTAACCTATCGGTACAAAAAAAACTGAGTAACGAACTTACCTTTGTCAGGCAGCATATTTACCGTTTATGGGCGGGACGTCGGTTTCTGCAGCTGACATCCACGGCGGGTTTACGTGTTGCTGGAGGTCCAGAGGTTTCGGTTATATCATGTAACCCACAGAAGGGAGGAGGAGTTGCCTCTGTTACTCAACACGTGAACAGCGCCATTATCCAACTCCGCGTGGCACGTGACGGTTGCGCTCGTGGAAGAGAGACAGTTTTCTCCACAAGGGGTTGGGGGACGATGGGAGCGGCTGAATGTAACCAGAGTTTGTGAGATAGAGTTCCGAAACCCTCAAGAGTCTCACGTGCTTTTGTAACAATTCAATTGATATTATTTAAACATATTCGATGAAAAGTTTAAAGCTTAAAGAGCAAACACAACGGTAAAAGAGACATTTGTAGAGACGTTTAGGTCTACAAATATATAGAGAACAACAGCTGACAAAAATTTGGTGCACGTCAGACATTTTGCAGTAAACATTTAATGTAAACAATCAAACCAGATGAAAGAGCCCATCTTTCAACCTTTAATGTGTAATTAAACAGTTCAGAGTAAACAATAAAGGTGACAAGTAAATGTTATAAAATAGATCACACTTTAAGTAAATATTTGTTTGATTTAACCAGATAAAAAATAAAAAAGGGGTCAAAATGGAATAAAAATATGTGCTTCATCTATATAGTTTAGTAAAATAATTTCACAGGGATTTTGAGTTAATAGGTCACATAACCTAGAAGCTATTGAAGAAGAATTCTAAATTGACTACAAAAATAGCTAAAAATTTATAAAAATGTGTTAAAATGTAATAAAGATGAGTGTACCTCATCTATACAGTAGTAGAATAATTTCACACTGATTTTGAGTTAACAGCCAAAACTTGCATGTTACCATCACTTGCTTAATAACATGATTTGATTTAAAAATAATTTAACATAATTTATCCCCCTTGCTAATCTACTATTTCTCTTTCAGACATTTTATTTGTTATTAGCTTTCAGGGCCCTGTGATGGACTGGTGACCTGTCCAGGGTGAACCCCGCCTCTCATCAGATGACTGCTGGAGATGGGCACCACCAGTCCCCTCACCACTCTGCAAGGATCAGCGTATTCAGATCATGGATGGAAAGCTTTTAAGGTACAACTGATTCTATGATATTGCTGACTATTTTGTTCTACTTCTAAGATATACAGGCAAAGAAGACACTCAGAAATGTTTTTTCACTCCAGGCATCCGGTTTCAATCATCATCACACTAGTTCTGATGATGCCACATACATAGCGAGTCCTCAACATCTTTGAAACATCATTGCGCTTTCGTTCTTTTGCATAGCTGATTAGCCACATTGTATAGCTATAGAAGTTACATTATTTTATTCATCCTGAGTCATGTTCAAGATGAGTGGGATGTAATAAATACATAGAAAACACCAAAAGATAAACAAAAAATAATCACTGTAACAAAAAGCAAATGAAATACTCATGACATGCAATCTTGAGTATTTACCTCTGTATGATAAAACCTTAGGTCAAGTTCATCTGCTTTAGAGGTAGAGGATCTCCATCTATTTAATCTTGATTCACCTGTTTGTAGATTTTTCTGTAGATTTCCTCTGCAAATAACCCTAACTCCAGGTCATTTTCAGAATATTTGGCTACTCTTTTTGTACAACATATCTAAAATATTTGTAGTAAGATGGAGTTTGGGAAGCTGACATAGCTAGCTAATAGGCTACTTAGCATGGTATTGGCTGGTGTTTGCAAAGCAGGCAGTCCAGAAGCAACATTTATTTTGCTTTGTCGCTGATTAGCTACTTGGTGACAGAGATAAGGAAGACTACAGATCCTAGCTCAGTTTCCACTGTGGGTATAGGCTCTGAATGCGCCACACCAGTGCCTGTTTCTAACATTTATTTTTGATTAGACGCTAGTGCCGCTCAGTGTAGGTCATCTTCTGCTGCGGCCTTGGAGGTTCCTCCCAGCTTAAGGACAGACCATTATTTAATGCACACTATCGCTGCTTGATTATTTATCGTGGTTTGGACTGGAACATATTTTAATTGTTGTGATATAATTTGTTTACAGAGGCCAATCAAGAAGCCAGTGACTGACTGGATGTCAGTATATAATAGCTGCCCGGTGTGTTCAATTAGCAGCTCCTCTACCTGCTTCCTGGAAAGAACGAAAGAAACAAATAGTGGATTGGCGACACCTCCTGGACAGGAGGGGATCGTCACACTCCCCCATAAAAATGGAGTACCTAATGGAACTCCCAAAAAGACACAGCAATTCAACTGAACAACTAGGTGACAATTACAATACTAACAGCCTTTTCTGCCTTACCACAATCACCCATTCAATCCCCACCTCAACAGCTCATCCACTCAAGCCACTGGAGAAGCCTATAAGAAAATTAAATACTTAGGGGAATGAAAATTAAATGCTTAGCACATTAAATCTAAGGACAAGGTGCCCTGGATAAAGCATCTGCCACAACATTATCCGAGCATCTAATATGGCGGATATCCAGGCAATACTGTTGCAAAAACAACATCCATCGCATTAGTCTGCGATTCGGACACTGCAATGAATGCAAAAATGTTAGGGGGTTGTGATTGGTATACACCTCCAGAGGAACACTGCCAGAATCCCGGTATATTTCAAAATGTTGTAAAGCCCAAATTAATGCCAATATCTCTTTTTCAATGACAGAATAATTCACCTGGAAATGGTTAAATTTTTTAGAGTAGAAACTCACAGGTCAATCAACACCATCATCATCTTGCTGAAATAAGACAGCACCTGCACCTACATCACTTCCATCCACATGGAGGTCAAAAGAATGATCCAGTCGTGGAGCTGTAAGAACAGGGGAAGAACAGAGAACAGATTTGACATAATCAAAAGCTTTCTGACAGGAAGCTGACCAGGTGTACTTCACCTTATCCTTCAGCAAATCTGTCAATGGAGAAACTATCGTAGAAAAGTTCTTACAGAAACTGCGGTAGTACCCCACAAGACCCAGGAACCGCTGGAGTTCTTTTTTTATGGTTGGAACAGGATATTGCAAAATTGCAGTTACTTTGGCTTCAACTGGACGCACTGTCCCTTGCCCCATCACCTTACCCAGATAGGTAACAGTGGCCTTAGCAAACTCACACTTGGACAAGTTAATGGTCAGGTGTGCTTCAGCCAGTCGTTCAAACAGAATCTGAGCCAGATGTTCTTTCCTCGTATCACTAAAGACCACCACATCTTCCAAATATACGGCACACCCCTCCAACCCAGACACAACCATGTTCATGAGACCCTGAAATGTTGCCGGTGCATTTCGCAATCCGAAACTCATCACAGAGTATGAGAACAGACCAAAGGGGGTTATAAAGGCAGAAATCTCTCTAGCTCTCTCTGACAATGGAACTTGCCAATAACCCTTCAATAAATCAAATTTGCTGACAAACTGAGCCGAACCCACCTGATCAACACAGTCTTCCATATGTGGCATAAGATAAGCATCAGATTTTGTAACCATGTTCACTTTCCAGTAATCTGTACAAAATCTAAAACTTTTGTCAGCCTTCTCCACCAACAAACAAGGTGATGCCCAGCTAGATGCAGAGGGTTCAGCAATTCCATTATCAAGCATGTACCTAATCTCCCCATCCATGACTTTCCGCTTTTCTTCAGATATCCTGTAAAAGCGCTGACGAATTGGCTGTGCCTCACCTACATCGATATCATGTTGGATTAAGTGAGTTCGACTAGACACATCACCAAACAAACAATATTCATTAAACATAGTCAACTCAGCGCCCCCCTCCTGTGACAAGTGTGCAAATAGAGAATCAGAATTTTTCAGCCTGCCAGTCAACAAATTCTCATCAGGTGGAATTACCCCATCGTTTTCAAGTGCAGACAAGAAACCCAAACCACCCACTGTAGCTACAGAGACAGTCTTATCAACCTGTGTGTCCTCACATTTAATGGGAGACACCTGTGAATCCCGAGTGTAATATGGTTTTAATAAATTCACATGGTAAAGTTGTGTTGACTTCCTACGCCTCAGCGTTGAGAGCAAATAGTTTTGATCTGACAGCTTGTGCAGAACTGTAAATGGGCCTGTAAATTTAGCCTGAAAGGGGGAGCTGACAATTGGCAATAATGGAAGTACCTGATCACTAAAACACCGACATTCCACCTTACGGTCATAGATGCTTTTAATTTTCTCCTGAGAAGAGGTCAACTTCTCCCTAGCCATTTCCACCCCCACATACAAACGATGCCTAAAACCATTGGACATAGTCAATTAACTTACTCAGAGGTTGTGAAGGTCTCACAGCATCATGCAACAGTTTAAGCGGCCCACACACTGCATGTCCAAAAACAAGCTCGTTTGGACTAAAACCAGTGCTCTCCTGCACCACCTCATGAGCAGCCAACAGAAGCCATGGTAAACCATCCTCCCAATCCTGGTTCATTTCCACACAGTAACTACGCAGCAAGGTCTTGAGGGTCTGGTGGAACCTCTCGAGAGCACCCTGACTCTGAGTATGGTATGCAGAAGCTTGATTATGTTTTACCTGTAACAGTTTCAAAACTTGAGCAAACAAATGAGAAGAAAAATTTGACCCTTGATCAGACTGGATAACTTTTGGAATACCAAAAATAGAAATAAACTGGGTCAGAGCTTTCACCACAGACTTAGCAGTAATAGTACAGAGTGGATATCTTGTTGTCTGACACATTACTGTCAACAAATAATTACTCCAGTATTTCCTCAGAAAAGGGTAATACAGAGCTCACAATGTATGAATTAAAAGCCCCAGTATCCCTCAAAATTCTTACTGGCACTGTAGCATCACTCCCCACTATGGACACATGGCCATCAGAAACAAAAGGTGAAAAATCACCCTGGTCCACAGTGTACTTCTGTCCTACCTCCACCTGCTTAGAGGAAACAAAACCAGCAAGTTTTCCCGAGGCAGCAAAAGCAGCAGATTTCACTTGAGCACTCCGTTTAGGACATTCATGTTTCCAATGGCCCCTGCCTTTGCAATAATGACATATGTCAGTCGGATCCAAATAAACATGCCCACTTGAAATCCGCTCTGACTTACTGTTCATATCAGGACCAACGCCTTCCTCCTTTGCATGACTCCCCACAAAAGATTGACTGCCACTCCTGTAACCAAAATCATTGCAAGTATGATAGCCACGGCCATCCCTATGAATCAGAACATACTCATCTGCTAGCTTAGCAGCTTCAGCAGCTGTCTTCACATTATGTTCACTGATGTATACAGCAATGTGACGCGGAACAGAGTCACAGAGTTCCAGGACAACCAAATTACAGAGGTCCACAAAAGAGCTAATTTTTAAGGAAGCACACCACCTATTGAAATGGATTCCCAGCTCCCTGGCAAACTCAACATGGGTTTGTTTCCCACCCTTCTCCCATGTCCGAAATCTCTGTCGGTAAACCTCTGGTACTAACTCATACGTTGTTAAAACAGCCTTCTTCACAGTGGCATAAACTTACTGTCATCCACTGTGAGAGCAGAGTATGCTTCTTGTGCTTTGCCTATGAACACACATTGTAAAAGCAGTGTCCGGTCCAGATCAGACCAACCTCTACTATCAGCAACATGCTCAAACAAAGAGAAAAATGTGCCCAGATCCCATTCAGAAAACTGAGGAACTAAACGCAGATTATTGCCAACATCAAACAGGCTAGAAGTTCCCCTACCGGAAGCATCGAGGGGGGCGTGGCCCGCACTAGTTGAACTCAATCTATGTTCTTCCAACTCCAGTTTTTTCACATCTAATCTTTTCTGCTCTATCCCAGCCTGCAGTAAAAGCAGCTCCCGCTTCTGTTCAAAAGTCAAGCTGGTGTCAGAAACGTCAGTTTCTAACCATGTTCCGGTAGCCTGCAACTTAGCTGGTTTTAACACACTGGAGTCTGTCCTTGGACCGCTTATCACCGACCTCCAATTCAAAATGTTCAGCGATCTTTAACAATAGTTTGCATGTGCAGCGCTCCAACCCCTCCTCAGACGTATCTTGCAAAAACTCGTCAACAGCAGCCATAACGTTAACAATTATTCACACAACACCTGAATTCCAACCCTACCAGTAGCACTCTGAGCTCCCACAATCCCAAAACAGTCACAGCATCACTCGACCCCGTCCCTCTAACTACCTAACCAGAATCTAACTAGTCTCCCCCCTTGTCTTCGGGTGTTATCGTGGTGGGTTTTTATGCACTGACGCTCGAGAGTCTGGAAAAGCAACCAATAAATGGCGACCCCCTGCAACTCCGGATGTGCTCCCGAGACAACTGCTCTATATCCACGTTCACACCACACTAAAGTCCCCCCACAACAAACCCCATAAGGGAAGTCGTTGTTAAGTCTAACAGGGACCGAACCACCGCGACTTACTATGATTGCAGAGTTCACAACTGAAAACACACTATCTGACAGCTGATCTCCAATCCGGATTCAAACTGACGAGCCCCTATTTGTCACGCCCTGCTCGTAGGGGAAGACAAAAATGGGAGACAGACGAGCGGAATCATAAAAACAATAATTTATTCTTTCCAAAATAGGCTCCGGGAGAACAGTACAGCCAGTCAGAGAGAGCATGGAACCAACGCTGCCTGCTCTGGTCTGGTCCGGAGGCCAATAAAGCAGCCGGTGACTGACTGGATGTCAGTATATAATAGCTGCCCGGTGTGTTCAATTAGCAGCTCCTCTACCTGCTTCCTGAAAAGAACAAAAGAAACAAATAGTGGACTGGCAACCCCTACTGGACAGGAGGGGATCGTCACAACTAAAACATGCATACATGGTAATTAAAATTATTAAATTGAGTGAAATTGTCTTGAGCGTCATCTATAGCGGGTCTGTGTGCCTTCAAGGTAACTTTTAAAATGGTGTTGTTGCAATTCATTCTACCTACATTAAAATAGTGGTTTTAAATTTTAGTTGCCCATTTTTCATTCCACTGGTTCCTGCCACACATATTTATACATAAGATCTTACCCTATGACGTATCAATGATCCTAAGAAAGGTGAGTAATACACAAAGATGTCATGGTTTAAAATCATGCATGGCAAGGAAGGTTCCCCTGCTTAAATCAGTACACATCCAGGCCCATCTTAAGTTTGCCCATGACCATTTGGATGATCCAGAGAAGTAATGGGAGATGTGGTCAGATCAGACCAATATGGAACTTTTTGGTCTTAATTCCACTCATCATTCTTCTACTGGAGGACGAAGAATGATGAGTACCATCCCAAAAGCACCATCCCTACTGTGAAGCATTGTGGTGGAAGCATCACGCTTTGGGGGTATTTTTCTGCACATGGGACAGGATGATTGTGCTTCATTGATCAGGGTCATGTATTGTGAGATTTTGAGGAACAACCTCCTTCCTCACCTTTCTGAGAATTCAGCTACATGGGAGGAGCTGGTCAAAGACCTGAAGAGAGCTGGTACCACTGCTTCCAAAATTACTGTGGGTAATGCACTAAGACGTCATGGTTTAAGCCAGTCTCCAGACCTAAACCTTATAGAAAATCTGTGGAAGGAGCACAAACTCTGTGTTTCTCAGTGACAGCCCATAGACCTGGCTGATCTAGAGAACATCTGTGTGGAGGAATGGGCCAAAATCCTTGCTGCAGTGTGTGTAAACCTAGTGGAAAAACTACAGGAAACGATTGCCCTCTGTAATTGCAAACAAACAATATTAATATTAAATATCAACATAGATTTTCACAGGTGTTCAAATACTTATTTGCAGCAGTAACGCACAAAGAAATGATTAAAAAAATATATACATTATGATTTCTGGATTCTTTTTTAGATTATGTCTCTCATGGTGGACATGCACCTAAAATTTAAAAAAAATTAGACCCTTCCATGATTTCTTAAGTGGGAGAACTTGCCACTTAAAAATAAGAAACTTATTTTTCTTCACTGTAAGTTTCATTCTTATTTTTTTCATTAAAACAATTCTTCATCTACTGTTTCCGTCCATCTGCATTTGGGTCCTCCTACCAACACAACCTTACAGTAAAGTTATCAGTTAAAACCATAACGCACTTTCAAGGTAAATTAACTGGAATTGGCTTAAAGCAGGCTAAGAAGGACGGGTGTGAATGCAGTGTTAGGTATATCTTAGTCTTGGGTAGGTATATCTTCGTTACCTTCTCTGTCAGATCTTTTTGCTTAAAAACTGAATATGTTTCTGACAAAAAATATGTATTCATGACTCTAGAATGCAGAGGGTGTGAATGTCTTTATGTTGGATTAACCAACGATGGTTCTACAAGTTGTCCCTCAGCTATTTATAATTTATAGTCTTAGTTAATTAGTGGGTGGGTTCGTTAAATTGGAACCATTGTCAGTTTGCCAGATAAATGCCTGGAGGCAGAAGAGATTCTCACAGTGTGCATTGAACAAATAATTCCTGTCTTTGAATAGCTCTTACTGAACATGTTTAAAGTTTTAATCCCCCCACGACTGCAATGAAATGGTAAATGTTTCTGAGTATTATGCCAGTGCTGGACATGTGCAGCCTTACAGGGATTATCAATCTTGTACAGTGTTAAAAATGTTCACAAATTTCAGGTTCAAGATGCACTTACTGTTCCCTCTCATTGTTTCTGCTCAGGAAGAGACCTTCCTGTACATGGCAACTGTTTTTTAGTCATCCTTTCCTATTGAACTACAATGCTTTGTAACAGTATTCACATACTCCTTGAAAGTTTTTCATGTATTGCCACTTTACAACTTTAATCGCTCGCAGTGTGATTGATAGCCCTTACACCTGCCTCCTGCCACTCATTGACTGTTTCTAGTAAGCACTGGGAGAAGGAGGAAAAGCTCATTTTTTCACAGATTATATCTGCCATGATTTAGTGAGAGCATCAACAAATATGCAAAAAGTATATATCAAAGTTACCTACTGAACTTGTCTCAGTGGCAAAGTTCAGGGGTCACAAAAAACCCTGAACTTTGCAAATATTGGAGATTACAGACTAGGTTGTCAGGGGTAAAAAAGAGCTTGAAGCACTCAAACGAACTCAATTGATGCTTCTTTGAAAAAACATCAAACAAATGAAGCTGTCTCAACAGAGGTTGGAATTTGCCCTGAAGTCATTCGTGTTTTTGCAGTTACCCTTAAAAGCTACGAGGAAGAATAGTTGCAGGAATTTCTAAATGTTCACAGCTTAGCATGCTACTGATAAAGTTGCAGAACTACTTTTTGACAACGACAGGGCTATTTTATATATTTAAATAAAAAAAAGGCAGAATGGGAAATAAAAATAATAAAATTTGCTTGTTGTATCCTAATTTGTGTTACAGATTGAGAAACAACACGGTGCCACACCTCTGAACATGAACCAATCTTCACCTGTCAGAAAACGGCTGATCCAACACTTTTCTAAGAAATATCAATCCACATATCTAACCAAGTTAATCTAGTTATAAGAAACTTAGGTTTCATGTAACTATACCAGGAATTACTATACCAAGAATTGAACTTTGGTCAATAAAAACTTTATCTTGTTGCATCTGAACTATTCTGAACAAATGAGTGTTGACTGTAGACATCAGTGCAGTTGGTATGTCCTCATAAACAAGGCCAAATAATAAATTTCAAACTTTTGTTACATTGCAGCTTATGAGTACAGTTGGACCTCTGGAGCTTGACAAACCGGTTATGAAAAGAGACTCTGTCGCCGCTGTGTCTGATAAGCATGATGACTGCTTACCAATGCTTGATATTCCAACATTTCACTCCATGGATCCCTAATCCTTGTTTTCATCACTTTGAGATGTTGTAAAATTGTGCAAGTACGTAAATAGTAGTGAGTGGGTTTTTTCTATTCTCTACTACAAATAGTTTTTATGTAAATAGAAATGTAATTTTCCAGTTTTTCTGTGAATTCTTTCAATAATTAACAGAGTATGCCAGTGTAAAAAAAAAAGTCACATTTTCAGTTTAAAAAAAAAAACAGGTGTTATCTCACAATTATACAAAACACATGTATTGGCATGTGATGGGAATTAACAGAAACTCCTCCCTTGTCTCAGTGGCATCCTCTAAAAACTGTTCTGTATATAAAGCCTCTCTGGGAAGGATCTTCACAAAAACTGTTACAAGCTCTTCCCTTGTTAACAACTTGAGGTTTTAAAAAAGAAATGGGAAAGGTTCATGAAGGGAACAGCGATGCCGAAGGCAAGAAAACCGAGTTTAGTTTAGTGCGGGTCAAAAGTACATGGAAGAGCAAACTGGGGAAGAAGATCAATAAGGACGCGGTTGACTGTGTCTCAACTGCAAAAATGTAAGTATACCTATTTGTGTGTGTGTTTCATACACACATAATTGAAGCTAAGATGTTTGTATGGCTTTGTTTTTTTTAGCATGTTGTGTTTGTGCCTTGGGTCAAGAAATACTTAACCCTTTGTTAAATAATTCTTTTTGTTAAGTTACTTAATTTTAAAAATGCTATTGGATAAGTGGTTTATTGTCTGGTGTTCATGCAACTCTGTTAGATAAGTATTCACACATTAGAAATATTTGAGACGTTGCCAAGAACTTCGGCAACATCTGCTGGATGTGGAATCTTTCCAAAAGAAAAGTCTGTTTTATGCAAAAATAGAGGTAAAATAATTAAATAAAAAAGGTCATATAAAATTAGAGGGGAAGTTTAGTTTATTTGTATGATTGACAATTGAACTTTTAATTGGACAAAACAGGTGATAGGAGATATTATTTGCTTGTAACATAGTATCTTGAGGACTTTAAATACATCAAAATCGTAAATCAAATTGTAAGCAGCAGGCTGCTCAGAAGCACTGGCTTACGCAGCATGAGTAAGTTTTATTGAATATTTGGATTACTATTATTTATTTATATTTCTGGAAACTTCCACGATACTACAGCAGAAAGTACGGATGTTGGTTTTTTTATGGGTATCTTTGGTGATAAAAAAAAATAAACATCAATCATGTTGTATGGTTCAATTAGCAAATAATTGTTTTTTGTATCAAAAAATATGTTTATTCAAGTAATCCAAGTGATTACTTGAATAAACATATTGACCATTCAAAATAAGTTGAGTGTTTGAGTTAGCTAAATCTTTTCCTGCACAGCAGAACTACTTTTCTGTTACATAGTCCCCAGTCTGTGCCACCAAATGTTTTATTTTAGTTTCCTTTTTAGCAAACTTCTTACATAAGGCACAGTCTTCATACTCTACTCTAGATACTACTAAATCCTCTGTTTTGCATGGTGCCATTATGCAGATTGTTTTGGGAATAACCTAGCAGCAAATCATATCAATTAATCAAAGCAAAAATAAAGATGGTACTCTTTCAATGAAATATCATAAAACTAACAAGTCGGGCTGTTGTCTTGGATTTGAAGGTGTGCCAGAAACTAGCTCAACCTGTCACCGTGCTCCCGTGTCAGAGAACATGATGAGATACTTTGACAGTGCTGTCTAGGACTCAGTTCGCTAGGGGTGGTGTGTCCAGGATCATTTAGCATAATTATGATGTAAATTTATGAGTTTATATGTTTTAGTGCTGAACATGCAAGAAAAAGCGATACAGAACAAAATTGTGGTTTCTTTTAAAATTTTATAAATATGAGAATAAGTATGTTTTGCATCATGTTTCACCTTCAGTCATATATCTTAAGACTGAAGGTGATAAGATATATGACTGAAGCATATCTTATGAAACTTCTCATAGAAGCAGACAGAAGTCGAATGTATGGTTCCCCAAGGTTCAATAACAGGACCCCTCCTATTCAATATCTACAGTATATGCTCCCACTGCCTCAAGTTATAAGGAGGAATGACGCACCACGTAACTACTCTGTTGTACGATGGTACTTTAAATTTACCTTCCGTTACAATATTAATGTATTATGTTTCGTTGCATTGATAAAATTAAAGAAATGCAATAAAGAAATCTGATTTTTGATGTTATTTTTATTATGAAGATTGACACGGAAAGCATGTTTTTTTTTCTTTTGGAACTCGGAAAATCTGCTCCCAAATGCAGTTTGCATAACGACCGGTTTTTTGTAAATAATCACCGTGAAGTGTGTGATCGAAAAAAACAACAAAACGCAACGTTATTTGTTGCCCAGATAACATGCCCCTTATCTAGGCAACAAACAGAGTGCAATACAACGCAGCCTGCAGTTATAAAAATTAAGCAGTTGCCTTTTAAAAAGGTAAAGTCTATAAAATTAAATTAATACAATTTAAGTTAGATTTCTGTGCAAAAGCCAAGCAAGTCAGTGCAATGGTTAAACATAGCAGCATCCTCTTCTCTTTTGACACTGAATCATCCTCGGACCTGAGCAACAAAACACAATAATATCGCTAAGTGTCATTCTAAACATATATATTGACAAAAATCACTGTATCACATATGTACGTTTCCATTTTCCCCCCTCCCCAAAAAATTGGAGGTGCGGCTTATATTTAGGTGCGCTCCAGAAAGTACGGTACTCTTTTTTATTATTTGACAACTTCTCGCTACAGAGCAAACATTCAGGTAATTCTTCCGCGTTGGCAATGAATGCAAATGATTCGGTCCAAGAATTGTAGAATCTCTCCTCGGCCATTTTTCTCTTTTCCCCTTTGTTATCCATTGCCCACCACACACCCGTCGGTGTGTTTACAACAGCCACTTGCCTCGCACCCCGCCCTGCTGAAAGAAACGTGTCACAGGCTATGACGCAAATCTTCGTTGACAGAAATGTTGAAATTTAATATTTCTTCTACACATTTTTATAGCATTGGAAAACGGTAAGAATGATTGTGCCATGTTTGTCCTCCTTCACAAACCATATTAAAACAAAACAAAACAAAAAAAATAGAGTTTACTTCAGTTCTGGACAGGGTAAATCCCAGCAGATTTAGGAAACTCAATTCACGCGTTAGACGGAGAGCTGGTACATCTCCAGCTCTCCGTCTAGAGAGAGCTGGAAGTAATAAGAGGAAGTAGAGAGTGAGAAGTAGAAAGAGAACGACAATGACAATGTATGTGCAAGTCCACTTAATGTGGGTACAATATAAAATAGTGAAAATAAGAATTATCATAATTAAACTTTACCAATGTGTTTAATCAATCTATTTGAATTACCATATCAGTCAATCATTGTTCTTTGATGGCTTGCCATGGCCTTTTGTATAGGATCGAAAGACCCTGACAAGATTATTCTATCATACTGACTAAATAATTTGAGCAGAATGAAAAGAAAAGTCAAAATAGGCATGTTCGTGTCAGTACAGTTAAAACCTTTAAAAAATGTAACTTGTAAAGATTTTTATTTCACAGCTTTTCTTTGATTTCAGAGATTTGAATGTCTTTCTATTTCTGTTCATAGTTGCATGAGAAACTCTTCTGTCTATGCAAAAAAAGACAGTTATGAATTATTTTTCTGTTTTTTAGACAAGTTTAATTTTTGGATGCTCGTATTGCTTCAGTCACTTTAATTCTCTTACATCTCCTTTATTTGACCATGGAGGAGTGAATGCTGTAAGTCGATGACTCGATGCTTGGTTTCCTTGGAAACACTCTTTTTAAACTACTTTGAATCCCCCCTCTGTGAAGTTGTCGATAGGGCGGTAGGGAGTGGCGGTACCATAAAAGTGTATTATTTTACAGGTCCCTGGATTGGTACAGCGGTAACGAGATGTCTAGAAAAAGTGCACCAGCAATGAACACAATGTGTAGCGTTTGCCATATAGTTTCGTCTCTTTATTTTGCAAAAACCAAAAAACCAAAAACACATTTCCCTGAGCTCTGATTCCTATACTTCAGTCTCTAATGACTGAAACATGAGTGCTTTAAAATGTGCATATATTCTAGTGTGTTCAAATAAACCTATTCGTAACATTCAAATCTGTAGTATCTTTTACCACAGGAGTTTAATATCAATCAAACATTGAATATATAGGAAACCGGAGTACTATGCTGACATAGTGTAAATTACAGTAGACTCAGACTGTACTCAATATTAACAATTTGTAATGTTTAAGGACTTCAGCACTTAAATCTTGGTTTTACTTTCACTCTGGGAATAAACAAAATAATCTGCAAACCTTAACTTAAATAATTAACCTTAGAAAAATTAACACGCTTTTCAAAGTACTTTTTCAATACAACATACAGTGCAATCCTGACCCACCTCTGGCCGCCTGCCAGACAGTGAGAAGGGCAAATTAACCAACAAGTGTGCACTACGATGCAGAGAGCGGCTGAGTGAAGGCTTCTGTCTTTTTAATGTAAAAAACTGAAGGCACAAGATGCAGCCCTGTGGCAGCTGCCTATTTCGCCCATATCAGAAACCGCCACTGGGCACCAGCACCCTTTGCGACCCCACTAGGGATAAACTGAAAATGTTTAACTGTGGAATACAGAGTTGTATTAGCAAATATAAAATGTCTACAATTTCACAAGAAACCACTGTAAAGTTGCTGTTTTGCAGCTGGACATACATTTTTTACACAATAATGTATATTGATATAAAATATTTTATTAAATGAGTTAGCATTTCAGTCAGTTCAGTTGAGTGAGCCAGTCCACCAACTTTGGATTTTGTGTCAACTAATATCCCGTTGTATACTTCTAATATGAACATTTACAACTTGAGTGGTTATTTGATAAAATCAGCTGAAAGGTTAGCTAATCTTACTAGCTAGCTGCTATTTTTTTGTTCTTAGGATTTACTCCTTTTTACCTGATGCAGGCTATGTTTATATTTTGAAATCTATCTGATTATTTGTTAATAATGTTTCCTTGTGTCTTGTGCAACAGCTTTGAAAGCATCACAGACAGAGGCACCTCTTGGACCGTCGTCAGCCCCATCACCTTTACTTACAAGGTCACAGAAACTCATGACTTACTGGACCCAAGCAACGACACTCTCTTGTTGGGCCATATCACCGACCCACAACAATTGGAGGACATTAAAAAATCAAATAAGCCCATCAGGCGTTTTGTGGTCATTGACCAAGAAGTCTTTAAAATCTATGGCCCCAAGCTAACTGAATACCTTGAGGCTAACAATGTAGTGTACAAGATTTTGGCTCTTCCAACCACAGAGGGGAACAAATCCATGGAAACAGCTCTAAAGATTCTAGATGATGTCAATAACTTTGCTCTCGACCGCCGAACAGAGCCCATCATTGCCATTGGTGGAGGGGTTTGTCTAGACATAGTGGGCTTGGCAGCTTCACTGTACCGAAGGCGCACTCCTTACATTAGGGTCCCCACCACACTTCTGTCCTACATTGATGCCAGCGTAGGGGCAAAGACTGGGGTAAACTTCGCCAACTGCAAGAACAAACTTGGGGCTTATATTCCACCTGCAGCTGCATTACTTGATCTATCGTTTATGCAAACTGTTCCACGAAGACACATCTCCAATGGGCTAGCAGAGATGCTAAAGGTAGGATTCTTAATCTCTAACCTAGGCACCAGTTGTCTATTATTGCTGTTCTAATAAATCTGTCAGTAGCTATGCGTCCATTACAAATGTTCACAAAACTTTGTCAATATTGTGCTTATGTTGAAAAAAACCCAATTTTCCAACTGCGATGTTTTCATTAAATAAGAAACACAATGAAAATGTCCTGAATATGTTTTCTTCACGCAATAAGTCATTAAAGACAAGTAGCACCATGATCCCCCAACTATTTCCAGTTGCCTTCTTTGTGATTTGCACTAGTGGCAACATCCAGTTGTTGATCATGTGACTTGTATGATGTGAAAAAACTTTTGTTGCATTTGTGTGAAATAAACCAATATCGATATGGCCAAAAACCATCTCATCGTGGTGCCAATTTCTTTTTTTTAGAGAGAGAAACAAGAGTTGGTGTTTTTTTTAACTTGCGTGCTTCCGTTAAGAAAATTAATTTTCCAAATTTCAAATTGCATGGTCAATGGAGACACAGCTACTACTACATTTTGCAGCTTTGTGTGGAACCTGGTATGACAAAAATGTTCTGGAAAAAATGTAATTCTAAATTTTATTTAAACACAATATACTTTATTTGAAATAAAAAGCAACAATTAACAGTACAGCTGCAAAAAATTATTTAAAAATTGATGATCACTGTCATATTAATTGCATCTATAATGTTTTTATGCTGATATATAAACTTAAGCAAAATACTAAACACTCAGTTAATTTAGTATCTTTTAAGTAAAACAATGTTTTGTACCGAACAGAACAGAATACATTCTTGAACCTTTTCTTTTGTACAGAGCAACAAGAATAAGAAGTCAGCATTAGCTGGTTAATTAGTCAGGCTTTCTATCCTGGTGAATGGATGTATTTGATGGAACAGAATTTGTCTTACTTCTAAGCGAGACAGAAATGTACAAGACATTTTTTCAGTCAGCTGACTGGCACTGTCCAGAAGGTTGGAGAAGGGCAGTTTTTCATTCAGTTGGAGAAATCTCTGCATTTTCTCTTGCATCTCATTAAATAACTTTAAATCATCAGGATTTTAAAGGGGCTGTGTAATGTAAGCATTATAAGGGTGCAACCCTTCCATATGACTCTCCCACTAAGTTCCTTCACTAGCCGACAGCAATTAGTTCGTTCAGCTGCACAGCTGCTGAGTTCACTATATTAAGTACTTCTGAGTGCAAAGCTAGTAAAAGATGTAGTTAAAGGGAACCATGTTGTGATGACTTTCTGAAGGAGGAGTGTCAGAAAGAGTAGGAGTTTCTTGGAGATAGATTCCCAATTTCAAGGCATTAAATTCCAAAGTCACTTTTCTTTTTTAAGTTATATATATGCAGCATTTTTATAACAATTCAAGGAAACAGTCAAGGAAACACATAATACTGACACTTTAATACTCTACTCATAAAGTATGGCCATTTGCACTCTGTTTTAAAATCTCATTTATTTAATGATTTTTTCCTTCATTGCAGATGGCTTTGATGAAACATCAGGGACTCTTCGAGCTTCTTGAGAAACATGGCTGTATGCTGTTGGACACTAAATTCCAGGCTGACAACACTTTATATGGGCACAGTAGTGTTAAGGTTGCATCACAGGCAACCCATACAGCAATCACAACAATGCTAGAGGAGCTAGCTCCAAACCTTTGGGAAGACGACCTAAACAGACTTGTGGATTTTGGCCACCTTATTAGTCCAGCATTAGAAATGGTGAGCTGACACTTTTTATCAATTCTACTACTTTTGCAAAATCTTGAAATTCTTGCTAGTCTCATCTTACATGAAGTCTGCTGCTGTCCAATTAAATTATTCCCTGGTACATTACCACTACAATGGAAATCGCTCAATTATTGTTTGCTCGGTCTTGTCAACTGAACTGTGAAACCCATAGATTTCTTTTTTGTAGCAAAATAATAAAAACAGACGCTGACCAGAAAAATGCCGAAAATAATTTCGCTGATTTATTTTAAGCAGAACTGAACAGAAAAGAACCAAGTCCAGGCTTAGGTTTGTAGGCTGACCAGAATTTGGTTTATTGGTCCATATTTGAGGTCAATTACACATTCACACCTCCCCAAATAAACTGGACTTTCTAGGTAAATGGACCAGAGTTCGATGAAAGCGGACTAAACATGGCTGGAATGAAAGCACCTTTACCCTATGTCTGTCAATCACTTGGATATTTTTATACTCCCTGGAAGTAGAACCAACCTCTTCTGAGATTATTTTTTCTCTCTGTATTTCAGCAAGTTCTTCCATCCTTACTGCATGGTGAAGCAGTAAACATTGACATGTCTTATATGGTATACTTGTCTCATGAGTGCGGCCTATTGATGGAAGAAGAAAAGCAAAGGATCATAAACTGCATGGTTGCTCTGGAGCTTCCTGTCTGGCACGAGGAGTTCACCATGGAGCTAATCCAGAAGTCTCTTCAGGACAGGCTGAAGCATTCTGGTGGTTTGGTCAGAATGCCACTTCCTGTTGGTTTGGGGCAAGCAGGTAACAATCAAATACTGGCCCAATAATAATGCAATTTGTAATTTGTAATGTAATATTTGCTTTCTTCCACTGCAGAGATTTTTAACAACACATCATTTGACATCCTGCACAGAGCTTACATCAAGTGGTGTGAGGAGCTGAGTGTCTCTTCTGACAGCATCTGTGATGTTTGATTCCCACATCCAACATCATGTCTCAGTTCAGTTTTTAAACAAATAAGTGTCTCTTGTATTAGGTACTCTGGTGCAGCATGGTTCACATGCATGGGGGACATTGTATTCACAAGCTAAAATGGAAATACGTCCAGAGTGTTTTCATATTACAGAGAGCAACTTTATTTACACTGGCAGGAGTGGTCTGCATTATTAATGCCATACGTTTTATTAAAATAGTAAATAAAACAGCTCATAGGTTTGGTAAATGGATTAAAATTAATTTTTTTTTTTTCTATTTGTTTTTGTAACAATCATGTAAGTGCCAGTAACACTTGCTCATTTTCTGCTTATTCCGGATGTCAAATAGACTTACCAACAATACTAAATACTATTTTTTGTTTTTTACAAATAAAGAATGTA
>CAEFZX010028640.1:0-10772 GCA_903066825.1 Alfaro cultratus
AAACAAGATTCCTCCTCAAACCGGATCGCAAACAAGATTCCTCCTCAAACCGGATCGCAAACAAGATTCCTCCTCAAACCGGATCACAAACAGGATTCCTCCTCAAACCGGATCAGAAACAAGATTCCTCCTCAAACCGGATCAGAAACAGGATTCCTCCTCAAACCGGATCAGAAACAAGATTCCTCCTCAAACCGGATCAGAAACAAGATTCCTCCTCAAACCGTTACCAACATGGGTTCATTTAGAGCAGGGTGTCAAACTCATTTTGGTTCTGGGCCAAGTCCAGATCATGAATGCTCTTAAAGGGCCGGTTGTTTCAGAATGTTTTGATAAAACCTGTTCACAAACCGTCAATGAATCCTTAAAATTAAATATTATTATTCAACATCTTTTCAGTCCCTCCAGGATTTCAAGATTCTTTTTGTTACGTTTGCAATAAAAATCAAAGTGTTTGTAGTACTAATTTGGAAATATTTACGCTTATTTATGACATAAATGTGACATTTTATCACTCGCTGTATAGATCATGGACTATAATCTGACATCATTTAAGGCTGAGGCCTTGTACTTTAGTACAAGTAAGAAAGTTTTTGACAATTTTTGAGAAAAATCTGCAATAAACTCCCAATTATGTTTTAGCGCAAAAATTCTTGAATTATTGTGAATTTCCATAATAATTCTCAAGAAACTGGAGGGACTGATTGATAAAATTTGGCAGTAAAGTGATAAAAACTGCACTGATTTGATTGATAACATAATATTTAACCACACTTAGTGCTTAGTCTAGAATTTAGAGGGCCACATAAACAGTTGCAGCGGTCCAGATTTGGCCCACGGGCCTTGAGTTTGACACATTTAGAGAGATAAAACGGAGCGAGAGCTTCAGCTACAACCATGTAGCCTGTAGCTTAGCCGCTAACGTGCAGCTAATGAGAGTTACGGCCATTTCTGTGGAGGACTCACCGCAGCTCGGAGATGGGGATCAGAGTTGACGGGATGTACGGATAGACTGAGAACACAGAGAGGTCAAAGGTCAGAGCTGAAGATTCATGGTGGCGTAAAAACATCAATGCTAATGGGCTATAACACCATGGTATTTAGCTTAAGCTAGCAAGCTAATTTTGGTTGATTTAATGAAGTTGTTTATCTTGTAGTAATGTTGTTCCATGGTGTTGGTTGTTCGTTTATATATTCTGAGAATCAGTTTCTTTGACTGATCAGAAATCCAATGCTCCAAAGTGAAACTGCTCAAGCCACCACGTACTGCTGGTAAAACACTGACTACTCAGAGGTACTCCACCTAATCCCAATCAAAGCAAGCCTGTATGAACTCAAATGTTAGCGTCTTGCCTTTGCTGGGCTGGCTGTTGTAGAGCCGTCCGAAGGCCTCGTCTTTGGGAATGTCGGGATACAGGAACTTGAGCGGGTTTTCCGGAACGCCGCCGTTTGAGATCACCTTGTAGTCGCGTATGATGTCAGCGAACGGGAGCGCGCTCAGCCGGTTCTTAGTGTACGGCTCCACGGAGTTGAACTTTACATCCCCTGTTGGACAAAGTGACAGTTAATAAGACAAGAGAAGAAGAAAACTGGCAGATAATCAGGAAGTGGAACCACAAATCACTGCGCTGTCTTCAGTTTCTCAGGCGTTTCATTGGACGCTGGCAGCTTGTCAGCTGTTCTGAGCAAACTTAGCGCTTTAATGTTCATTAATGTTAGCTTCTATTAATTACTATACTGCTAAAACAATTAGCTTTAGTGCTTTAGCATTAGCTTCCACTAAATACTATGTTGGTTTAGGAGAGCTAATTTCTATGACTAGTACTTTATGGCTTAGCTAGCAAAGCTAGCCGCTGCTGAAGCTAAGAAAACCTCTTTAAGGCCAAGAAAGGTTTGGATGCTGACAGTGAAATCCTGTAACTTTGTCTGTTTATATGTGTGTGTGTGTGTGTGTGTGTGTGTGTGTGTGTGTGTGTGTGTGTGTGCATGTGTGTGTTTATATTTGCGTTTGTTTCTAATACCTTGTGGGGACCAACTGCTACGTTGTGGGGACCGAAGCCTGGTCCCCACAAGGGGAAACGCTGTTTTTGGGTCAGAGGTCAGATTTAGGACTAAAGTGTGAATTGAGTTTTGGTTGGTTAGGGTTAGATATGTAACGGGTGGGGTTAGGGTAAGGGTAAGGTTTAGGCTGTAGAAATGAATGGAAGTCAATGGAAAGTCCCCGCAAAGATAGCTGTGCGTGTGGCTGTTTGCGTGTGTGTGTGTGTGTGTGTTTTCCTCTCCACCCACCGCTGTCGCTGTGCTCCACCCAGGTGAAGGTGATTCCTCCCAGGTGACTCTCGCTGAAGCGCAGCAGGAAGGTTCCAGGCTCGCGGTCCTTCAGCAGAGCGCGCTCCATCTCTTTGCTCACAAAGCCCATGATGAAGCTGCAGACAGAAAATCACCTTCATCACTTCTCCTTCTGCCTGTAGGGTTTTACTGTGGAAACTATTGTTCCAGCTGTGAAGCTGCAGCGTGTTTTGCTCTGCGCCACTTCTCTGTACGGCCCAAACAATAGAGCAGAAATAATCTGGGCAGATTACAGGAAGCTGCAGTTCCTCAGATCAGATTAAACTGCCTTTAAAAGCTGCTGCTGTAAGATGAAGACAGAAATCAGCCCCTGAAGCAGCTGGTTTCATAAACATCACAGCGATCTGATAAAGGTTTTACACCACTGAGGTTTCTCACTGTTCCAGCCACAAACCTCAATGTTTTTATTTACATAACCGGCCAGCACAAAGTGGAGAGAATCCAGGAAATGATTCCTGATTTTCACTGTCATGAACACACCACACCCAGATAGAAACCTGGCGGTGGCAGCATCATGCTGTGGGAAGCAGGTCAGGTCAAAGTTAAATCCTGACAGGTAAACCTGGTAGAAGCTGCAGGGTTCAGGTTGACTTATAATGAGATAGTTTAGAACAGGGGTGGGCACTCCAGGCCTCCAGGGCCGGTCTCCTGCAACCTTTAGATGTGTCTCTACTTCAACACACCTGAGTCAAATAATGAGGTCATTAGCAGGACTCTGGAGAACCTGACTGCATGTGGGAGGTGATTCAGCTGTTGGATTCAGGTGTGTTGGACCAGGGAGACATTAAGAGTTGCAGGACACCGGACCAGGAGTGCCCACCCCTGGTTTAGAACATGGGTCGGGATGGCCTAGTCAAAGTCCACACGTGAGTCCAGGTGGGATTCTGTAGAAAGACTTGAAACCTGATTTTCTCAGATGTTTTCCATCTGATCTGACATGTCAGATCAGACAACTCAGAGGACAAATTAAAGTCTAATTTTTCAGATTTTTTTACAGCTCAGCAGAAACTGAGCAGAACTTTGTGTTGAAAATATCTGTAACATCTGAAGAGTTTAATGTGAAAATGATCTGGAGACATCAATACTTTATCAAAGTTATGAAAAACTTCTTTCTTGTTTTGGACCTCAGGTGAATCTTGAAGATCCTCATTTTACTCTTAGAGGGAAACATTAAAGCTTCCTGAAATACTAAAGAATGTGACGGAGCCGACGGAGGCTCCATCAGGCTCCATCAGGCCCATCAGGCTCCATCAGGCTCCATCAGGCCCATCAGGCTCCATCAGGCTCCATCAGGCCCATCAGACTCCATCAGGCTCCATCAGACTGACGGAGGCATTGGGGTCTTACTTCTCGTTCCAGACCGGCAGCAGGTGCTTCTTGATGAGCTCCAGGATGGAATCCAGCCACATCCAGAAACTGAACGGCTTTCCAGGAATGTTCTCCTGTGGAGGACAGAGAGCAGAAGGAGTGACAGAGGGAAGAACAGCACACTGAGGTCACTGTGAGGTCAGTCTGAGGTCACTGTGAGGTCGTTACCTTAGCAAACTTGGACCAGGAGACTTGGTAATCCCCACAGGAGGCGTGTTGACCTGCAGAAACACAGAAAACAGCAGAAATGTCACTAGATTCAAATCTGTCCATGTTTTTGTTTTCTCATATTTATTAGTTTGTTTATTGGGATGTGCAGAGTGTCATCTGCATAGCGTGAAATAAAAGCAGAGAAACCGACTCAGAGCAGAAGCTATTTGGTGCGACAGAGAGAGTTATCCTCCATCTTTAAACTGTAGTTTGTAACTTTTAAAAAAATATATTTTTACACATTTGTTGAAACTGCCACCATGTTGTGACAGTTTGTTATGAGACAGATAATCTGCTAAAAAGACAAGCATTTCCTCTTTCTTCCAGCGCTAACTAGAAACAACCAATCAGAGCCAGGAGGCAGGACTTAGCGATGTCAATCATCCTCCGTTTGTGAATGCTAAATCTAGTTAGCATAGGGACCGATGACGGTGGATAAACAGTTTTCCTGTAACGGTAAGTTGTTTCTCCACCATTAGCACATTTAGCAACGAGTACATGAGAATGATTGGCAGCGTTAAACGCCGCCTCCTGGCTCTGATTGGTTGTTTCTGTTGGATTTCGGTAAAGCAGCTCAGGCAGGTCGATCTGTTCTCAGATGTGTTTAGACGTAGCTGTAGCTTTAGCGGCTACAGGCGCGTACCCAGCAGCTTTTCGCCCAGCATGTCCAGCTGCTCCTTGTTGAGGCCGCGGCCGGCGAAGGTGGAGAACTGCCAGCTGAGAACCTCAGACAGCTGGCTCCAGCTGGCGCGGGGCGGGTTCCCGAAAAAGCCCAGGTTCTGTATGGAAACACGAGTCAGCAAAACCAAACCGACGGCTACGGCAAGCTGGTTTAGCATTAAATTCACCACACTTAAATCTCTGACTACATTTTAACATCAGATTTATCAGTTAGCTTCAGTTTCTGCAGTAAATGACTAGCTAGTTAGCGTGTCTGGCTAAAGTTTGGAGCAGCTAATGGTTTCACCCGCGGCTCGTCGGTCAGCAGGTTGTACCACATGACGGAGGCCCAGCCGCCCGGCAGCTGGCTCACGTTGGAGATCACCACCAGCGGCAGCGAACACGTCTGGGGAAAGGAGAGCAGAAATGAGCGACAGCAGCAGCCGGCGCGTGGCGATGGAAATGACCTCTGACCTCCAGGTCGACGGCGAGGCCCTGAACGGTGAAGCAGGCCTCGAAGCTCAGTGAGTGAAGCTCCTCCGTCACAGAGAGCAGGCCCTGAAAGACACCAGCCATCAGAATCCAACCAATCAGAGCCAGGAGGCGGGGCTTAACGCTGACAGTCATCCTTGTGTACTGGCTGCTAAATGTGCTAACAGTGGAGAAACAACATACTGTTACAGGAAAACCAGTTAGTGACGATGCTAACTAGTCTTAGCATTCACAACGTGCTATGCTAGATGCAGCATAGCAGAGTTATTGACAGCACTAAGCCCCGCCCCCAGGCTCTGATTGGTTGTTTCTAGCACTGGGAGGAAGGAGAGGAGCTGAATCTTTCAGATAGTTTTAACAAATATGTTGAAAAATATATTTCATAAAAGTTACATTCTGCAGATAATAACTCTGACTTTCACTTTAAAGTCTGACTGGTCGAGTAATTTACTAAACTCGACCAAATAGATTCAATTTTTATGTATTTTTATTTTCCAAATGAACGGAAAGAATTTACAAACTGGATGGATTTTTTTAATGAGTCAAACGTCGGTCTAAATGTCGCTTCCCGTCATAATTTGACTCCTTTGTTTTATTAAAATCCTGCATTTCTAGTTTATTACAGATAAGATAAAAAAATATAAATATGTGTGTAACAAGGTTTTATTTTGACATTATTATAGATGTGAAGTTTGTCTAAATTGTTATATTTATTTTTCAAATTGATTATATTTGGTCAAACTGTACAGTATGTTTTGCTGCGCGGTTGGTGGTTGCCGTAGCAACCGGTAACGTTAACAGTAGATCAACATATTTCTGATCAGTTTAACTATAAACAGCGTCTCATGTGTATTTCTATGATGCTTTGTATGTTTTTAGCTGTAATTTTCTGGTTATTTACGAAGAGCTGGACAAACTTTCTTTTAATGAGGGAAACATTTCCTGTGGAGATCATTTCGGCCCTGTGAATGTTTGGATGTGTTTAAGTCGGGTCACCTCGTTGCCCTTGGTGCCGTTGGTGTACTTCTTCTCTTTCAGCTGCTGTGAAACACAAACTCGGTCAACTTTCAGGCAGCGTTGCAGCAACCTGCGTTGCTCAGCAGTGAAAGTTTCCTACCAGGTGTCTGAACTCGACGGAGAGGCAGCCGTTGGAGTAATCCTCGATGTCCATCACTTTAGTGTTGTTGGTGAGGATGAAGAACTGGCGACTTCTGAGGAGCAAACGGGACGAAGTCCGACTCAGATTCACCATCCAAACGCAGACAGAAAAAACTTGGAATGTTCCAGAAATGTCCAGAGTTTCTCCTGGAATATTTCTGAATCTCCAAATGTTATTTTCAAGCAAATTTTCAGCATTTGAAACTCTTTTTCTAGAATTTTTTTGAGTAATTTAGAAATTTCAGAACGTTTTCTGTGTTTGTAACGGACCTCATCAGAATCCCATCAGAACTTTTTGGACTTTCTCCGTCAGCAGGGAGGAATCTGGATTGATTATTTCCTCATTTGTTTCAGTTTAATAAAGTTTCTGCTCAGGCATCTGATTTCAGTAAAAAAAGTAGATTTGAGATCAAAACCTGCTGTGTGAAGGTGGTCATAATGTTCTGCTGCAAACTGAGCGGGTATGTTGCTGTTTTATAACTGTAAAAACATGTAAATGTAGCTTCATGTTTAGTGTTTTAAGGGGAGTTTAAATAAACTCACACTCTGCCGGCTGGAAGATCCCTGCAGAGAAAACAACAATAATTATCCTCAGATTAACGTCTGGATTAATCTGAGGATTAATCCAGAGTTTTAACTCTGAACAGGAGAAAAACTGTTCATACTTATCAAATGTTGTTTTCACTTTTAGCTGATAATCCACTTCAGGAAGTTTGACCAAAAGTCTGAAAGGAGGAGAAAAGATGTGCAGTTTGTTTTTCGTTATGACGGCAGTGGAAATGATGAGGCGCCTGCTGGGCTTCCAGTTACCGGACTTTGGTGGTGAACTGGACTCCAGTCTTGATGATCAGAGGTTTCTGTGGGTGTGTGGGCATGCAGGGCTGCTTCTCCACCACAAAGGAGCTGAAACCAGAGGATTAAACTTTACTAAAGACTCATTAAACTGGACCGAATATGATCATATATTCGTGATAAATTGTAGCTGATGTTGCTTCACCTCTTGATCAGGTGGTAGATGAGATATTTAACTCGCTCCTCCATCTGAGGCTTCTGCAGCGGGATGGGGTCGCTCTCATACGTCACCTTCACCACCAGTTCTCCCAGTTTGTCCAGCTGCCGTTTGATCTGGAAGAGGCTCTGTGCCGTCAGAGTGAACCTGACGGAGCAGGAGGGTCAAAGGGTCAAAGGGTCAGAGCCGTTTGACCCCAACAGAAGGCAGTTAAATGACTGATTAACATCCATGTGATTTTTATCGTTTTACAGTTTCACCAATAGAAAAATGACTCACATATTTTACTTTACATAGAATGAAAAACATAGAAGCTAAAACTGCTAATCATGCTAGCTAATGGCTATGCTAACCTAGCATAGCCACATGTATCTTCTGGTTGCTAATATCTGAGTTACGTTCACAACATTTAATTTTTAAATGTTCTGTTATAAGATTCAATTTATCACTTAATATTTATATGAATAATAAAATACTTGGACTTGATGCTAACATGCTAACATAGCCTAGCTTAGCATAGAGAGAATATCGCAGGTTTGATTTAATATTCACCATATTGTCTGTGGTGATTCCTAAATAAACTAAACAGTGTTGTATGAAAGAAAGAGAAAATTAAAAACTTCTAATTAATCACTCATTTATTTTTTTTATTTCCCTTATAATAGTTATAAAATTACTACTTCATTGTACTAATGCCACATTATTCAGTTATTATTTTGACTTTTTTGTCATACAATTTTTTACTTGTATCATTACAACCTTTTATTGCATTATTATGACTATTATAGTATTAGGAGTTTATTCTCTCATCATTGCGACTTTTTCTTAAATTATTACAACTTTTCTCATATAATGACTTTATTTTCATGATGTAATCATTTTTCTCTAACTGTCGTATCTACATGATGTCATCGCTGATATTTTCCATTCATTTAGCTAAAACTGAGCAGTAAACATAAGTTGTGATTTGGTTATTAAATCAGTTGTTAGGTGTAAATAGTTTAGCAGGTTATTATTATGACTTTCATTATAATATGAAGTGATGTTGCTGTTGCTGCCGCTGTTTACCAGCTCTGCAGCTGCTCCAGCCCCGTCAGCAGCGGCCCACCGATGGCGGCGATCTGCTGCCGGCGTTTCCAGTCCTGCAGCTCCGGTCGCAGCTGAGAGGTCATAAGGTCGTCGATCTCTTTGATCACCACGTCCATTTTTGACAGGATCTCCTGAAAACCAGAGGACGAACGAAGAACGACGAGTTTAACGCTGGAAATGTTGGAGCTGCTGCGGTTTGGTGTCTCTGCTCACCTTCCGTTTAAAGTCCAGCCTGTTGAGCATTTCCTGCAGTCGAGTTATTCCCTGTTTGATCATCTCTGACGTTCTGTCCGCCGATTCTGGAAAGTCAAACAGGTGAATATTCAGCGTTTCCTTCCAGCTGTCCAGATCCTCGAAGCGGCGCTCACCTCGTGACTGAAGCGTCTTGTAGCAGAAATCAAAATCATCCTGCATGTCCTCGATGTTTTTCACCGCCTGGTCCATCAGCTGCAGACAAACGTTTAGTTTTTACCAGAGCTGATGCTTCCCAGCCTGTTTCACTCCAGGTGAGCTCAGCTACCTGGACGCTGTTTCTGATGATGCTCACTCGGTTGTCCATGTTCTTCTGCCTCTCAAAGGCCACAGAGTTCTGCAGCGACTGCTCCAGCGCGCCCTGCAAAAACATCCAGCTAACTGAACCAATGTCTCATATTTCTTCATTTTTAACTCCTAAAAATCTGTAAGATAACATAAATACAAAGCAGTAAAGTAATTGTCATACAATGTTCTGTGAAGGCCAAACTGATCTGAGGAGATTGTGATAAAAATGTTATTATTATTGCAATAACAAAGAACTCCAGTTGCATATCACAGAAACGTCCTGAGCTGCAGCAAATATTTCCAGTTCCTTGTATTTGATGAAACCTCAGTGATGCTGCAAGTCTTTATGAATCACTTTATTACATTTAAAAACTGCAGTTTTATTCAAACTTTCCTCCTGCTTGGATTTAACAACCATATTTTGTTGAAATATTTGTGTGCAGTGATTTAAAAATATATATTTTTCAATAAAATCTTACAAAAAATGCATTAATTTCCTTTTATGGAAAATTTTGATATTTTAAAAAGTATTTTATTTTTAAAATGAAGTCATTTTTCTTCTGTCTGAAAATCCTCCCCAAATTCATATTTCAGCAAGATGCATATTGCTGAAAGAAGAGAACTTTTATTTTGAAGGGCCACGTTAGTTCAGCAGGTCAGAAGCTACAAGACGGAATAAAGCAGGAAAAACTGAAACCAGAACGATTATAAGAAGCAAAGTGAGATTTTCAGCTGCTTCCATAAACGCAGCATCAGAGATAAAAGCAGCAGCATCAGAGATAAAAGCAGCAGCATCAGAGATAAAAGCAGCAGCATCAGAGATAAAAGCAGCAGCATCAGAGATAAAAGCAACATCAGAGATAAAAGCAGCATCAGAGATAAAAGCAGCATCAGAGATAAAAGCAGCATCAGAGATAAAAGCAGCAGCATCAGAGATAAAAGCAGCAGCATCAGAGATAAAAGCAGCAGCATCAGAGATAAAAGCAGCATCAGAGATAAAAGCAGCAGCATCATCAGGCCCCCAGGCTCCGTCACCAACCTGTTCCTGTGTGCAGGTGGTGGCCAGGATCCGCCGCTCCTCCCGCAGGCAGGTGGAGATGACTCTGGCCATTCCTGTGGGGTTGGTGGTGTATTTCCTCTGGAGCCACATTCACAAACAGCGACATGTTTCAGGTTAGAGCAAAACATTTTCAATCAAACCAGATGAGGAAGTTGCTGAATCATTTCAGTATTGTTCTGTTTCCTCTGTTATTCAGAATATTGTTATGCAACAACAATCACAAAGCAGAAACTCGTCACGTTCTCCATCCATGATGAATGAATTCATTCTTTACCCACAATGCATTGCTATAGTTCAGCAACTGATGTCCCCCTGCTTCCTGCCTGAAGTCCTATTAATTATACAAAATTAGCGACAGTTAGCAAAACTTAACAGTATTAACCTCAAACTTTGAGTTCATCATGCTGGTCTATTTCTTGACGTATTGAGAGGAGCAGTTAGCTTCCTCTAAACCTGTTCATGTAGCATGTTAGCTTCCACTAAACCTGTTCATGTAGCATGTTAGCTTCCACTAAACCTGTTCATGTAGCATGTTAGCTTCCACTAAACCTGTGCATGTAGCATGTTAGCTTCCACTTACCCTGTTCATGTAGCATGTTAGCTTCCACTGAACCTGTTCATGTAGCATGTTACCTTCCACTGAACCTGTTCATGTAGCATGTTAGCTTCCTCTAAACCTGTTCATGTAGCATGTTAGCTTCCACTGAACCTGTTCATGTTAGCTTCCACTAAACCAGTTCATGTAGCATGTTAGCTTCCTCTAAACCTGTTCATGTAGCATGTTAGCTTCCTCTAAACCTGTTCATGTAGCATGTTAGCTTCCACTAAACCTGTTCA
>CAEFZX010028643.1:0-11006 GCA_903066825.1 Alfaro cultratus
TAGAGCAGGGGACTCAGCACACAGCCCTGTGGAGAGCCAGTACTAAGGCTGAGGGCAGTGGATGTATGTTTTCCCACCCTAACTCTGTACTGTTGGTTGGTCAGGAAGCTCATAATCCACATGCAGGTGGAGTGAGGGAGACCCAGGTCCCCCAGTTTGTCCACCAGTCTGTGAGGGAGGATGGTGTTGAAAGCAGAGCTGTAGTCCACGAAGAGCATCCACACATAGCTCCCCTGCTGCTCCAGATGTGACAAAGCAGCATGGAGGGCTGTAATCACAGCGTCCTCCGTGGAACGGTTGGATCTGTAGGCGAACTGGTGGGGGTCGTAACCAGGAGGAAGAAGTGATGTGATGTGACCCCGGACCAGTTTTTCAAAACACTTCGTCACCACAGGGGTTAGTGCCACTGGCCGGTAGTCGTTGAGGCAAGAGATGTGAGGTTTCTTGGGTATGGGGACTATGATGGAAGATTTGAGGCAGGATGGAACTGTAGACAGGGCTAGGGACTGGTTGAAGATCCTGGTAAAGACTCCAGCCAGCTGATCGGCGCAGTCTTTCAGGACACGTCCAGGGACGCCATCAGGTCCAGCAGCCTTCCTTGGGTTAACGGCCCACAGTGTGCACCTCACCTTGTGCTCCTCTAAAACGAGGAGTGTGGTGCTGTGGGTTGTTTGGTGGAGTGTGGCCGCCTCTATTGGCTTCACCTCAAAGCGGGCAAAGAAGAGGTTCAGCTCCTCTACCAGCGTGGCGTTGCCTTCCGCAGCTGCGAGGTTGGTCCTGTACTTGGTGAGATGCTGGATTCCTTGCCACACCTGCCTGCTGTTGTTACTGTCAACAGCTAGCAAATTTAAACTAGCTTACAGTGTAACTACACCGAGTTCCAAATTATTATGCAAGTGATATTTTCTCAGATTTTCTTAAATGGTCAACGCAATTGATGGTCAGTATAATTTTCAAGTCATGAACTATTACAGATAAATCAAATTTTAATGAACAAAGCTCCCCATGAGAACAGTATTTTTTTCAAAAATAAAAACTCAAAATGCACTGTTCCAAATTATTATGCACAGCAGATTTCTTTTCTCTTCTTTTTGAACCATCAAAGAAAGTGATCAGTCAGAAAGTCCATATACTTTGCTGAGGTCATTTTCACACCTTCAGGGACTCTGAAGGGGCNTGGGATGTGGTGGCCATCCACCACCAGTCCACTACTGCGTCCATCTGGACCATTAATGGAACTCATTAATGTAGATTCTTCAAAGAGTTGTTGTAGATGGTGATGGTTGTTGGGAGGAAAGATTTTCTGCAGCAGTCTGTACTGCACTGCCTCTGAAGAAACCTCTGACTGAAGATGCTCTGCCTTCCCAACACAGTCCCATGAAGAGGATGATCAAAGTTGTCCATAATTTTCTTGATTTTATTAAGTATCCTTCTTTGCATCATCATCTCCAGAGGTTCCCAGAACAGAACCAGCCTTCTTTATCAGGCTTTTTGGAAAGTAAAATAAAGTGATGGTTTGTTTTTTTTCATCATTACTTTTGCCTTGGTAGTTTTTAATGTCATTAACACAAGTCTACATTGTCTTCAAACTTTCACAAAACGTTTATGATGTTGTAAGGGGGAGGTTTTGTGGCTGTTCAATACCAGCTGGGAAGCAAATGCACAGAAGAGGATGATGGTGTGTTGAAGTTTTTGCTAAACTGAATTGAAATGCAAATTGTGAATGCAGTGTCACCAAAATTAAACTACAGCCTCTGTTTCACTAAAGTTCAGGGATTGACAACACCATGACAAAGGCTCACAAGACAGAGGCCTTGTTGGAAAAACAGAGAAAATCTTAAAACTTCTAACAATAAATATTTATAGAAAGATAAGCCAGACAAAAGCTATCTTTTGAGAGCATTTGTCTATACATCTTCCCAGGAATTGCCTACCTGTTGACAGTCAATGGGACAGGTAAATGCGAAGTAATGTAAATGACCAGCCTTTGTGAACACTTCCAGGCCGTTCAGAAGGTTTGGGGGTAAACTTTGAAAATTGTTTTCTCTAACTTTTGGAATCCAGACTTCCAACATTCAAATGGCCATATCTTCTACATGTATTTCTTTTTATTTCCATGTCATTGGAAAGCTTAGAATCTACACTTTTAGAATCTGTAAATAACTCAAAACGCCACTGAGTTGACTTGTTCCTACTTTTACTGTGGCCAGTCACAAATATCAGCGAACACAAAAGTATCTCACCAGAGAATTTAAACTTAAAGCCTGATCCATGCCAAGTTGGTGTGTCAGCGGTTGGCCCGTAGTTGGTTTGCTCATCAGCCACTGCCCATGATGCTTCACTGCAGGACAGCCAGAAACAATTTATCAACAAAGATGTTTGGATGGAAAGTGATTTTACAACCCAGCATCAGCCATGTCATCACACATCTGAGCAAAGCTAGCCCTTCAACATTTTTCAAATCTGACAAAAAGTCAGTGTGTTATTTTTCAGCTAACATTTAAAAATAAATGTAGTTTTATGTGTAAGGTGTTCAATGGTAAACCTGGACAATGCCAGCCACTCTGTACACTGTCATCAGCAGACAGGAAATCACATTCAGTGGAAGACTGCTTCTTCCAACGTGCAGGACCAACAGACTGAGGAACTCCTCGTGCAATTAAACTGTTTAAATCCTCACTGAGGTGGGAAGGAGGGTTAACAGGAGTGCAACAGAAACAAATGGACTATAGGATTGGGCTGTTAATGTAAACGTAAGTATTTAATGTATATCTAAGACTGCTATGTGCAAGATAGAATGATAATTCCACCAAGGAAAAATCCTAAAGGGATTATTAATAAGGTTATATGCATCTAAATCTACCCAAATCAAACTAAGATAGTGTCAGTAGTCTGTGCTGACAAACCTGTTTGTGCTACCACAATTTTTAAAACATTAAAGTATGAGATACATAGACAGACAGACAGATAGATAGACAGACAGACAAACAGTTAGTCACAGCCCCCTATGAGACTAGGGTACATCATTAAGTAAATATTTTTGCAGCACAGACTAACTAAAACAGAGCACAAAGGCTCTGATATTCTTCTTCTGATGCTAACCAGTAGACAAGCAGTCGTGTGCTTTCAGTATGTTTGTATTCATGCACACCTTTCATACAACAGTGTAGACCACTTGGGTCACATCTCTCCCACTACATTAACATTACCTCACGCAGCTGCCTGCAGGGATTCCCCCGTCCCTTCAGGAATTCTGTTTTGCTTTTAGAAAACATTCTCAGAGCACTTCAAACCCTAAACCTAACCCTAAGTTGGGGCCTTTAAAACACTGACACAGGCTGGCCCAAGACTCCATGGGCTACTAAACAGAATTTGGTTTTGGGGCCCTCTGCTAATAGTGTGTATTGCAGCAATCAACAGTCAGATGATTAGATCATTCTAATCATCCTGCTAAAATTATTTCATCTCTGACAGTGATGTTTACATGATATTCTATATGCACGTATAATATGGGACACATTTATTATCTGATATATCAGCGCTGATTTCCTTAACTTTCTGGGATTGGTGATTGGCCGATACTTACACGTGAAGCCAATCTTATCCACCGATCTCATCTACCTCAGCAAAGGTTTAAAAATTAGCCACTGTCCTCTTCTGCTCTCAAGTGAGAGGTTTGACTGATAAATCAGACCACCAGGTCAGGTCTGCATGTTTACAGTTAACAATAGCGACCCCACTGTTGTCAACTCAGCGACGTTTTTGCTATATTTAGCGACATTTCAGACAAAAAAAAAATCGGCAGGTAAGGCTTTATAAAGATCAGCAACCGGCGATCGACCAGAAAACTATGACCAGTGCAGCCCAATTTAAAGGCTTCATGGGTTTAATACCCTTATAGTGACACAAACCTATATTTATTTTAAGAACGCTAGGCGGGACAAATTTTGGCATCCAAAGATGGTTCATGTAGTCTTGGGAAAAGGAAAACATCGATTCAATCTATGACATATGAGTTGGACTGTTAGAAACCTTCTTCAGGGAGGAAAATGTTACCTGGGCATTTGAATAGGCTTATTGTATTGGTCTATTGTTGATGGAATACATACACACATATTCATGACATTCTTTGGTTAAATTAATTTCTCTTAAGTGTAATTTCAATAGCTAAAATTTTAATTTATACCAGGAGTCTTTCTCACCAGAGAAAGTGGACCCACACTGAGCTGATTCTATGCCTTCAATCAATTTTAATTGGACAAGTTTCACATAACTTAGAAGCTAATATAAAAATGTTTATTTTAGATACATAAATTATCAGCAGCAAACAACATATCTCCAACTACAGCTTAGAGCAGCTCATTGATATATTAATGCAGTAGCCATGTAGCCTGATGGAAAACATTTTGCTAGACAATGTCAAACATTGAGAAGTTTTAATTATTATTATCAAATGTTATCAAACACGCCATTTTGAGGTTTCTATTAGCAGCTCCACAAATTTTTCTGCTAAATATTATTCTACCAAGACACATTAAAACATACCTTTGTCTTGGCTTTTTTTTTTTTTTTCCTATTCCTCCTCTTTCTTTTCTTTCTCCATGAAGGATTCAGTCTTTTTTGCAACATTATTTTGATAACTTATCTTCCACAGGCGCTTTGCAGGTTTGGATGCGCATTGCAGGGCAGCTCATATTACCATTCGGTGCGGTACCTGCCGTGGCCACCAGGGGCCCCCAAAAGCAATTCCCCCCCCCCCCCCTTTTTGTCCATAAAAGATTTCTACATACATGATCAAATATATATTATGGTAAAATAAAAATCACAACTTTATAATGAAGTCGTGTGTTTTTGTTAATATAATCACGTAGGAATCATTACTTTAAAAAATTTAAAATCAGTTCCACTGAGGCGGCCGCGTCGTTTGCTCATGCCTTGGGCCGGCCCTGTTTACAGTGACACATGTTAAAACTGGCATCAACTATTAATTATCGCGTTAAGAACGAAATATTTGCAGAAAAGGGGTCCAATGTTTTATTCTTCTGGTTTCTTTGTCTCAGACCACAACAAACATATTGAGACATCTCCTGGAGGAATCACATGGAGCCCGATCAATCAATCAGTCGATTGATCGGCTGATTGATCAATCGATCAATCAGCCGATCGACAATATGTCTCAAACAACATATTGTTGTTTGAGACAACAATATGTTTGTTGTCTCAAACATATTGAGACATCTCCTGGAGGAATCACATGGAGCCCGATCAATCAATCAGTCGATCAATCAACAGGTGGCGACCAGCTATGATGTTTGAAGGGAGCAGATTTTTGCACTATATCTGGTTTAAAGGATTCATAAAAACAGTATAATCGGCAGCACATAGATAGATACCAACTGAGATTCACCCGGATCAGCTCTAGCGGACTCCAGCACAGATTTACCGGGTGCTGCTCGCTCATCTGTCCGAACTCTGTCTGCATCCCACCAGCTGGTCCAGAGGAGAGGGTGTGACGACAGCCGATGTGACGACAGCAGGTGTCGAAGGAGAGGAGGAATCGGGTTCGGCAGCTAAACGAAGCAGGTGGAAAATGGCTGAAAGCTCTGGATGCTGCTGCAGACTGATGGAGGCAACAAAGATCGTCTTTAAGCTATAACGACCCACTACCTCCTTTTTTGTCACACGCCCACACATACCATGAGTTCTGTGCACATGCGCTGTGTATTAATAGAGATAGGATATGTTGTAAGATAACTCACTCTATTTTACATGCTGAGGAACAAGGGGGGTTCAAAGGGGTGCTATAGCTCCCCCTGGAAAAGTCATAGCACCCCCAGAAAATATTAGATTTGGGGGGTTTTTTTTGTTTTGTTTTGTTTTTTTCATCTGATTTAACATTACTTATATGTAGTTGTTGCGGCATTTTCATCAAAAGACACAAAATAGAAACAAATTATTATATACCAAGTTAAAAAAGGTTTTCTTTAAGCACACGGTTCCAACGTTCCACGGCGCCGTTAGTTTGAGGATAATATAGACACTTTCCTATGTGTGACGTCTCTCACTATTAGGAAATTTGCAAACTCGCCTGATGTGAATTGTGTTCCATTATCCCTTATATGACCTCTGTAGGATTTCCAAACCTGGAAAATAATGTGGATAGGAACATGGTGATTGCCGTGCTGGTAGTGGTAGAAGTGAAACTGACCTCTGGCCACTTTGTGTAGTAGTCAACGAGAGTTATAGCATAACCCAGGTTGCTAGCTTAAATGGACCCACAATGTCGATTCCTACTTTCTGCCATGGGCCATTGGGCAGGGGAACTGGATGCAGAGGTGCAACATGTTTTAGCGCTTTTGTCGTTCTTCTGGCATGTCACACATGCACTGATGCTGTCCTACACACACAAGTCCATGCTTGGCCCCCAGTAAAAGTCTCACTACCTCTGTTTAGTCTGGACAAATTTGTTCCCATTTTATAAGTGGAAACATATTATTTCAGGTGGCTAAAATATTTGGTTCCCCCCTCATAACTTTGGCACACAGAGAGCAAATGTTTTCAAATTCTCAATATTTCAGGTAATCTAAATTTTTTGTCTGACCCCATATTAAACTTCTCCCCTGCCTCTTCCTTCTGCCACTCACCCCTTCAGCCAGCCTGTCAGGCAACCTATGACGGAGAACTCCATCAGCTTCATACCATCCTGAAGAAGGACCCAACCATGCTGGATGTTCAGGACCAACACACTGGGGACACGCCCCTCATTGCTGCTTGTCGTCATGGTAACCTGAAAGTGGTGAAGTATCTGGTTGACAACAAGGCAAATGCCCAGCTTACCAATAAGGTGTGCCCTCATGATGAAGTCAAAAAGCTAGAATACTATCAGCTGTGCTGACTCTGTGTCAATGTGTCCCTCAGAAACAGAGGACATGTCTTCACTATGTCTCTAAGAGGAATCTTTCTCTTTTGGAATACCTAATGTTCACCATCCTGATGCCTATTCTGCTGCTGGGATACGTCCTCATGGTAAAATCCAATTAGCACCTTACCTGCAAGACATAGTACAGTGTTGCTTTTTAACGTTTAAATTAGCTTTTCACACAAACACAATGTGGAGCTTATACAATTCGATCACATTGTACAGTCCATCTTTTGATGACTACTTTTCAGTGCAATGCTGGGAAAAACGTTGTTAAAGTGTTATAGAGGAGCAATATTGTAATGACGTCCTGAAGTTGAGGTGTCAGAAAAGTAGGAATTTCTTAAAGAGACAGGTCCAATTTCAAGGCGCTAAATTGCAAAGTCAAATTTCTTCTAATTTGTATTTGATATGGAGCTTTTTGTATTACAACCAAAGGATAACAGAGTTACTTTATTGTGCTATAAAATGGCACCATTTACCTAGAAAATACATAGTACTGCCCCTTTAAGTCTTGTTAGCAGAATTGGGCTTAGTTGGTTCACAACCAAGAAGCCAGGCTGAGAATAGCTATCTCGAGACAGATTAAACTAATAATTCAGAGGGTAGTCTGCTTATGAACAAAGGTGGATGCAGGCATAGCTTGGTTTGGTGATGAGGTGTTGCCTCGTTCAGTCAGTGAAGTTAGGGAGACAATGCTCACCAAACTGAGGCTTGTCAAATTTCAACCAGATGCAATTTTACCAAAACTGAACGAAACATTTGAACAATAGCTGATTAAGTAGCTCAACACACAAAAAGCGTTCCCCAGTTCCCATGCAGCTTCACTTCGTCATGTTACTGTAACTGGCCAGTTGAGAAAATTAGGGCTCTGTGCTCCTGATTTTTTTACTACATCATGTCTGACCTCTGCAGCTATTTGTGTTCTTGTTGCAGCTGCAGAAACAGAGAAAGAGTGTGGCACTAATGGATATCGTGCTGAGCAGCAGCGTTAATGTCAGCACCATTGACTATGTGAGTGAAACTCCAAGTAGGAGGAGACATGGTAGATATCAGATTTTAGCTTCTTTCTGATCACTGTCCTGACAACAATGTCTTTTCTTCTGTAGAAAGGAAACACAGCGCTGCACTATGTCTGTCAGAGGAAAAATCACCATCTGGTTCTGCTGTTGTTGAAACAGAATGCCAAAACTGACATCAGGAATAAAGTATGTCCACAACTGCACCATAAACAAACATGATGTTTGTTACAAAGGCTCGGGTGTTGATTACTTTGGTCTGGGAGAGGGAGGTGCGCCACCCGGTGGCGATTTCTTTATAGTACATCCAGCAGCTGCAGAAGTACTGTAGCTCTGAGAGTGGAGAGACACGCAGCTGCTGGTGACGGTTTCGGTTGGGGTCGATATGCGTTCTTGACTTACTGTAAGTGATTGTTGTTAAATGTACTAAGGCAGTTTACTTAGTAGTTCCGTCTGTACTACATGTTGATGTTGTATTTGAAAGAGTCGCCGGTTTATTGGCGACCTTTAATAATTATGACCTGTCTATGACCTTTAATTTTTACCACGTGTTTAGCTATCGGTTGTAGCATTTGATAAATGTGTAGGCAGTTTGTGGCCAGCAGGTGTCACTGCTGCCACTTGTACTTGATAAATGTGTGAGGTGAATTAATGTGGGCTTATTTCTGTTATGATTTAGACCACATCGCCAACTCCAAGTCTACCTTCTGCTGCACTTCGGTACCGCTGTTGAAACAACAAAATAAAGAGAGATTCTCAAGCAAGAAATCCCCTCCTCAGTTTTTCCTGATCGACACACACAGCGGCGAGTGTAAACATTCCACCAGCCTCAAGTTTAAAACGTAGAACCTCCACTACAATGTTAACATTCCTTTACATTGTGGCAGAATGTTTAGTGATAGGAAGTTCAGTTCTTTTCAGAAAGCCGGTTCTTCTGGCTCGGCTCCCAGAGAAGAGCTGGCTCTTCGGTTCTCAAGCGACTCTTCATTTATCATCATCTGCAATCCCATATTTTAGCGTAACTTGGCAAGTAGCATTGTTTTGTATGATAATCCTTGTGCATTCAATGCTCCCTATAAGAGAAGCTTTATACTTGCTTAATTTTATGTACCATAAATTCCGGACTATAAGCTGCTATTTTTTCCCCACACTTCGAACACTGCGACCGCACTAAGGTGTGGCTAATGCGTGTTTTTTTTTTATGCTGGTAAAGTGCGAAATTCTGTTCCCCTGTAAAAATCAGTTTCCCCTCCTCCCCCACGAGTCAGGAGCGTGCACTGCAGCCAGAGATCCAACCTTTTTCACGGTGCTTCTGATCGATTTCTCGGTAAGACTAGGTTGTAACTTCCAACCCTACATAACATGGGAACAAATTAATTTACCAGCATGTCTTTAACTGTGCTTATTCCTCTCTTCATCAACAGTAAATCATGTAAGTTTGAAAACATTTGCTCAATATATTCCAAAGTTATGAGGGGGGAACCAAATATTTTTAGCTGCCTGAAATAACCTGTTCCCCTGATCAAAGCTCTTTGGAGGAGGAACAGATTATTTCAGGCAGCTGAAATATTTGGTTCCCCCCTCATAACTTTGTCAAATAAATCGCATATGCTACCAAATATACAGGATTTATTGTTCAAGAAGAGAGGAATAAGCACAGTTAAAGACTTTCTGGTAAATGAATTTGTTCCCATTTTATAAGTGGACACATATTATTTCAGGCAGCTAAAATATTTGGTTCCCCCCTCATAACTTTGGCAAATAGAGAGCACATGTTTTCAAATTCTCAATGATTGCTATGTGTCATGGTATGATTGAGCCACTAAATATTAACAGCTAGAAACTTCTTTTATCCAGCAATCTGTTATATTTTGCATTAGGATGGGGTTTTCCAGAAGCCTGTACTCTCATCTATTCAAGAAGTCTAATCTTTGTGCCCTGCTATCAGCCACAAATTTCTGTTATATCAGCAATGAAAAATTATAAATACACACAATGTGTTGGAAATCCATGTTTGGTGACTGACTTTTTTATTTGTCAGGCTTAAGTGACAAAAGTTGGAAAAAGACAGATTCTCTTGACGATTAAAAAAATCAATGCAAAACGGTGCAAGATTATTTTAAATTAAAATAAATTGTAATTTATTTTACAATTCTGTTAGCTGCCGATTAAACTGAAAGTTACAACCTTGACATGAATATATGAGTTGTTTTACCGAGAAATTGATCAGAAGCTCCGTGAAAATGGACAAATTCGCCTCTCTGGCTGCAGTGCACCCTCCCAACACAGGGGAAAGAGATTTTCACAGGGGAACAGAATTTCGCACAAAATAGGAGTTATGCCGAGAAACGCATTCCTGCTGAGAATTGCATGCCCTGTATGTATGTGTGTGTGTGTGTGTGTGTGTACATACGGTATGTATAGACAGTCTATTTTTTGAATAATTTTGCTGAATATTTAAACCTATTGTCTGAATACTTCACTATATATTTTAAGACAATCACGATCAAGTCTTTCTTCTAATCTACAGTCTAGATACTTTTGAAGACAAATTTGTATTATTTATACAGGCTGGCTATTTTTCTCTGATTGTTTTAACAAATCACAAATGGAGCAACACAGATGGCTTAGTCTTCAAATGCTTTATCAAATTTAAAGATGCATTTTTCGCAATAATTTATATCTGTATCCTGACCCAAAATCTGCTCTGGGGGGACCACAGCTATTTGCCTAATGGTGGCTCGGACTTCTGGCACATTTAGCCTGAAGTAGAAAGCCTAGAGAATGTGCAATCAAGTTGTGTTGGTCTACATATTGTAGTTTAAACAATATGTAAACTACATATTGTTTAAACAGAGGAGTAGCCAGCTGACTGTTGAGGAAGGAAAGAAATTAAAGCGCAGCTGTCCGTTAGAGTCTAACAAGCGCAGTAAATGCGCACGCAGCTCCATCTTTGTTTGAAAAGGGCCGGGAAAATCACCAAGGCCTTCACTCACCCTGCACACACACTCTTCTCCCTCCTGCCCTCTGGGAGGCGTTACAGAAGCCTACGGACCAGAACCACCAGG
>CAEFZX010028645.1:0-61348 GCA_903066825.1 Alfaro cultratus
TGATAGACAAACTATCACACATCTCAACAATAAGTGTAATAATAATGACCAAAACAAAACACGGGAAATATTAAGGTCAGCTAAATTGTCGTTGCGGGACCTAAATAGGACCCCCCTCCCCCCGTCACGCTGTTGCACGGTTGCTTAGAGACGGACACTGCGCAGCCGCAGTGAGCTGCTATCAACCAGTGTCTTTTTAAAATGTCCAACCGATATAAACCGTCCTTAAAACCTCTGGCAGAAATACAGACGGTAGTGGGAAGAAGCACATTACAGGCTAAACAGTCACAGTGAAGTTTAATAGGGGCATTAAAATAATGTGTCGGCGATATTCAGTGACTCACAGTTGGATTGTTAGATATCAGACAGAATGGATCATTCTTAGGTTCTTTAGCAGAACCTAAAGAACCAGACATCAGTCTCTTCATCCCTCAATCATTTCCTGAGACCGAAAAATAATATAAATGGCAATTTAAAGAACAAATCATAAACATAGATTAATAGTAAATAAATAAATATTGTGAAGGGAACATTAAAAACCTTTGTTAGGATTGTGTAGGAAAAACATTGATATCTTTTATAAATGCAGTGTTTTGTAGTCAATATAATTTCATCATTTTATTAATATGAGTTACCAGTTTGGATAAGGCTTCCTATGAAGCTATAAGAATGATAGAAAACATGCTAACAAAATGCCTCAGACCTGCAGTCCAGAGGCGGTTCTAGACACAGGCTAACAGAAATGGCTCTTTAGCCACTTGTACAAGTTTATGTCGGGGGTGAGGGTGGAGTTGGGGGCGCCGGGGGGGAGTGGGGGGCTCCTGTGAGATGTTCGCATCCACCTCAAAAATATGTAGTTGCGCCCCTGCATCCATCCATCTGTTCACTTCAGGATTTGATGATCATTTCTCAGCATTTCCTCCTGTTTCATCCTCAGATCTTTTCCATCATTCTGCCCCCTCCCTATTTCCCAGTCCCTTCACTATTTCCCAGTCCCCCAGCCCCAGTTGCCCCAGAGCTTCACCCTCTACCTTGAAACAGAGGAGAAAACTCTGCATGAAGAGTCTGAACAGTTTGATCAGGAGAAGCTCAGACAGCAAGACAATCAGGCTTATCAACATTTAGCAGCAAAGCAGTTCAAAGTGCTTTACATCATAAAAACACAAAGTCACAGAAACACAGTCAACAACTGAAGCATAATATTCTGTAAAGTCCCATCATTACACATCAGAATGTTGATTAATGTTTCATTTATTATGTTTCAAATCAACTCTGAGCAGGTGGGTTTTAGTCCAGATTTAAAGGAACTCTGGACAATGTGGTGTGTAGAATCTGAATGCTGCTTCTCCATGTTCGGTTCTGGTTCTGGGGATGCAGAACCAAAAGTCCTGAGAGGTCTGGACAAACCAGGCTGGGCTCAGATGTAGATTAGAGATAAATGCTCTGCGTTTTGTGCAAATTAAATTATCCTGATAGAGATTTAGTTTGAAAAACCCAAACCGTATCAGTACTTTTTTAATTCTATACTAACAGTGCATGTAGCCAGCAAAATAAAAAAAAATATTTTATACTTATCAAAAGTCATTTTATATTCGTAAAGGTGAATATTACTTTTTTACATTTTGTACATTTCAAAATTTGTACTTTTTTACTTTCACTTGAGTAAAACAATTCAACCTGTACTTTTACTTTATGATATTTCTTCATACAAGTATCTGTAGCACTAAAGTAGAGAATGTGAGTATTTTTGATACCTCTGGACGTTTAGTTTGATGATCCTGAAGGTGGAAGTGAGTCTGAACATCATGGTGAGATCTAAACGCCTGTACAAGACTGTAGCAAATCATCAGTATGAAAAGATATTTAAATATACTTCAGAAAGTTTAAACTAATGTGAAAAATGTTCTACAAACCTTCTGACTAATTCAGTTCATCCTAAAATCAGTCTGCAAGATACTAAAGGAAGTCCTGAAAACCTTAAAGTGCAGTGACAGAACATAGCAGACTGTTGCTGATCTTGGTAAGAAAGTCAAAACCTGCACAATCTGAAAGCTGATGGGAAAGATTGTAAGAGATGTACAAGAAGGAAATGTTTCTTCTTTAAGAGAAACAGACTGAAGTCTGTCTGTAACCAGGCTGTTTGGACAGAAGAAAACAGAATTATTTAACAATCCAGGAAGACCCAAAGCCTTAAAACCAGAAAACCAAACTAGAGAAGGAAAATAACCTGGAAGAACATCATCATTTACCCAGAATGCAAGGGTTCAACCATTGTTATGGGAAACCATGAGACAACTCAAGGACACATGATACTATTGATGGCCCCATCTGGAACCACAAATCTTAGTCAATAACTCACTTAAAATTATCAATGAACCAAAAACAAGTCCGATACCTAACAGATGCTCATCCATCCAGACCCAAAATCCACAAAGAGTCAACAGAACGGGCCGGACCTTTCAAATCCCCAACAGTGTCAGACTGAGGCAGTGAGTCCTATAGCTCAGCGCTTCACTGGCCTTCTTCATTATCAATGCTGCCACGTGTCAGAGAAAAGTATCCATGAAAAAAATGAAGTCAGAACTGGACCCAAAAACATGATAATGACCCAAAACATACCAGCAAATCCACAAAGAACTGGAGAATCCACAGGCCCAGTCAAAGCCCAGATCCTAATACCACTGAGGAGTTGTGTGGTGAATTGAAGCAAATGGAAACTCCTTAGACATCTCTCAGCTGAAGGTGAGGAGTGGAAGAAATGTCCCTCAGACTTGTGGCATAGAGGGACAAGAAGCGACTCTGAAGGTAATTCAGCCAATAGGAAAAGTCCAGTTATGTCTTCGACGTTAAAGTTCAAGTTTATTTGTAGAGTGGATTTCAGCAACCAGGCAGTTCAAAGTTCTTTACATCCTAAACACATTATATACAAAACTCTGGCGTTGTTCCTTGACAGGAACATCTTGTCAGTGGTGTTCCTGTAGCTCCCAGTTTATGCTGTTCTCCATGGATCCTTGGTAGTTCCTGGGTTGGTCCGAATCATCCAAACCAGTTCCTTTCAGTGGACAGCAACAGGTTTGGTCAAATGGTTGAAACTTTGAAATAATCAGGTGTTCAAAAATACAGTGATCCCCAAACACAAACAACAAAGCTGGAAATGGGGAACCAAGGCTGACATTAAGCCACTTCAGCCCTGGAATGAAGACTTCTGTTCATTTTGTATCTCATCTTCTCATCTCATCTTTCAGATGCATATTTCTGTTTTGTGTGGTTCAACATTACTCAGACAGTAGGACTCTCCATGTAGTGTACACCGATAGAGTCGAAAAGGGTGTGGTGTGGATGTAGGCTGTGATAAACATTCCTGAGATACCAGATGTCCCTGAATGCCACCAATCTGGCTACGTTAGGTCAGAGGTCATCATCTGCTTTCAGAAAGCACTAAATCATGTGAAAGAGTGCTGAGGAAGTCCTCATTCACATGGATGAATGAAATATACGTTCATCCATTTTCATCACTGATCCAACTCATGTGATTGGACAAACCACAAGAGGACCTAAACATGTAGACAATGGATAGATGGGTTTACAACCCTTAATGGGTTATAACCAGGTGACACTGAGAAATAAACACAAAGGTATCTTTAAACATAAAATGCAGACACATTTCTTCTTCATTCATCATATAATCAATAAACTTATGGACAACCTGCAGCATCCTCTATATGGAAGATCCTTTCTGCCCAAAGCCATCAGCATCTACAATAACTCTTTGACCAACCTTAGATTATATGAGTTAACAACATTTAATTTCTTTCTAGGATTAATACAATAGTTTTCAATTTTTTCAATTTTAATTATCTAATTATGTTCAAGATTAATGATCTATTTTATTTTAAAACTCCAGATCTGATCGATTATTAACGTAAGAAGGTAAAATCAAGGAATTAAATCCCTTCCTTGACTATAATCGAGGCGAGACGGGAATCATCTCAACCCCGTCGAACATCTTTGTTGAACAGTAATGTCTCGCGAGACATTCCAAATCACGTGGCTAATGGCTGGAGATCGCGGATATTAGAAGGTAGTTTTTGTGCTTTTAAATCCTTCGCTTTGGACTAAAAATAACGAATTTGTGCAATGAAATTTAACCGGGTGATCCCATATTTGAACTGTGCGTCTGTGAAATGAATGGGTTTGCGGGGTTTTGTGGCCGCTTACGTCGACCCCGCCTGTAAAACAGTCAAACCTTCGAAATAAGAGCTCAATGTTTTCCGCGCTTTTTATCGCTGCGAAAATAGTTAGCTTTGGTCTGGGAGGTGATCCGGTCCTCTCAGACCCCTGGGGCGGGGAAACCGGCTCTCTACTGGATCTAACGGGGGGAAATGTTCGCCTAAACCGAGTCTGGGCAGAAAACAGCCCGCAGAGGTCATTTAAAGAGGATGTACAGTCGCTGCTAGCATTAGCCGGAGCTAAAGGCCTCAGCAGGAAACTGGAGGGAGCTTTTATTTTCCAAAATCAACTTCTTGAGCTCGCCTGTCTGAGCTGCAGACTTTATCTACATAATACACTAATATTCAGACTGTTGATGAACATTATGATTGTTGTTTATTTTGTGTGTCGCCTTCATTGCAGGATTCTGCAGAGAGGAGGGGAAAGAGACTGAAGCTCCACTGGAAACAACACAGGGTGACTTTTCCTTCTGCTTTAAACTTCTCATCACATTCATGTTATTATCTGTACAGAAAAATCACATTTCATCTAAATATACTCAGTGCTTATTTTAAAAGTTTCAAAAAGCATAGAATAATAATTTATAAAAAAGTTGCAAGTAATTTTTTTTTAATGAACCATTCAAAGTTTGCTGCTTGTTGGGAAATAATAAGGCGATATTAGAAAAAGCTCAATATTTCTATCATTATTTGATCAGTTTATTATATTATTATTCACATAATCAAACTCTTCATTATTTTCTGCTCCAGGCTGATTACGGTCTGAAAAAACTCCTAAAATAAAATAAATAAAAATAAAAATTATATTAGGAAGGAAAACCAATTTGTAAAAAACCAAAAACAAACCAAAAGTATAATAAGTAATAAAATTAAATAAGAAAAATAATGTTTTTGTTCAATATTGAACTTTTTTTTTTACTGTTTTCTTATTTACTGAAAGTATTTATTAAATTCAATTTTAACTTGATCTCAAATGTCTCAAAAAGCCATAAATGATTATTTAAATTTTTTGTTTCATTTTTAATACTTACAACAGTGATAATATTTAAGATTAGTAATAATAATAACAATAATGGTAGTTGTGTCAAATACAATAATAATAGTTATGACTAATATTATAGAAACAATAGCATAATAATTAAAAATATATTTTTTTAAATAATCGGCTTAACTGGCATTCCAAAATAATGTAATAATAATCATTTTTAAAACAATGGCACATTTGTAGTAATAATTATATACTTGACATTTATTTTAAGTCCAAAAAAGCAAAAAATAAAATTTATGAAACTTTTTTAAAATCTATAAATAAAATACATTTTAAACATGAGTCAAATGTGCTTCATTCTCTTATTATTTATAAATAATTATAAAGGTTTATTTATTATTATTTGCATAGCAACCAATCTCAACCCTAATATATAACTAATAATTATATTTTAGTGTTTGTATTTGTTTTATTCTTAGGAAATAAAATAAAAACTTTTTATAATAAAAATACTTTATTGCACCCAAATATAATATTTATCCACGGGCAGCAGAGTGTAATTAGTCATTAATAAATCAATATTTGGAGTTAATAGAAATATTAAAACAGTAATGGATGGCTGTTGAAGGGAAACTGGACTGCTTTCCAATATGAACTGGCTGCAGGTCACTGGTTCCCCCTGAGGAACCATTAAGGGTTTATAACAGTCTGGAGGAACAACATGAGGTTTATTTATCTTCTATATTTAGTTGATTCAGCTCCGGGTCCATAAAGCCTGATTTCATCTCCGTTATAATTCAGAGTTGCTTTAAATAAAGAGGAGCCGTCCTGAGCAAGCATGTGGCGACAGTGGACAGGAAGCAGCTCCCAGCAGAGGCAGGCTCAGTTTGAGAGGCCAGAAAGGAGGCAGGCGCTCTGAGCCAGGAGTTCTTTCCCTCAGGAAGTTAGAAAGAGCCGCGGTGACTCTGAGTCTCAACCAATCAGCACATTTCATTCCTCAGACTTACAGTCAAGGTGAAAAAGAAAGTACACCCCGTTTACATGCTGCATTTTTACGGAAATAAAAACCCTTAAAGAGAGACGGGGTGAACTTTCTTTTTGCAGTGACGTGATCTCAGAGTGTAATTAGCGTGTTTCAGTCACTCAGTCCCTGTTAGCGTGTGAAAGCTGACCCGGTCCTCTGAATCGCCCCTCCAGCAGCAGCAGCAGCGATGGCTCAGCTCGCCAGCCACGGACGGCTGCTCCTGCAGCGCCTGCATCAGCAGCGGGAGATGGACTTCCTGTGTGACATCACCATCATGGTGAAAGACGTGGAGTTCAGGGCTCACCGCAACATTCTGGCAGCCTTCAGCGATTATTTCTCTGTCCAGGCGGAAAAGGGCGAAGAGTTCACCACTCTGGACCCGGAGAAGGTCAGCCGCTACTCCCTGGAGAAGCTTCTGGAGTTCGTTTACACCGGGCAGATGAACCTGAGCAGGTAGACGCCGAGTTCCCACCTGGAAACGAAACACAAAAAACTGGAACAAAATACGTCAAAACACGTCAGAACACATCACACATTGCCACTGTACAGCTGGACAATAAATCAATAACTATATCAGGATAAACACAAGACCAATATCAGCTAATAAATAGAATATCCACTGATCTCTGATCCAGAACCACATGGCATTCTGGGAGATGTAGGCAGAGGAAAGACTTTAGCTGCTCAACCTCACAGCCAGCTAGCAAAGCAATGTTGGTGGCATCGTCTAACTCACTGTCTCTGGTTACCTAGCAACAACCTTTTGAGTAACTTCTGGTTACCTAGCAACAACCTTTTGAGTAACTTCTGGTTACCTAGCAACAACCTTTAGAGTAACTTCTGGTCACCTAGCAACAACCTTTAGAGTAACTTCTGGTCACCTAGCAACAACCTTTAGAGTAACTTGCACAGCAAGATTAGATTAAATTTCAAAATGTGGCCTTTTTTTTCAACCGATGTTCGGCCATCTTGTTTTATAGATTCTGTTTATTTGGACTCGGAGTTCAGGTCAACTCACAGAAGGGATGATTAAAATAAAAGCAAGTTTTAAAAAATATTTTTTGTCATTTGCAATTATTTATGGAACAAAATAGATTGTAATCAAATTTGATATGAAAAAAATGTAAGATTTTTCATGTAACCACTCAAAGCTTTTGTACATTATTAGAAATACAGTTAAATATGCAACTAAACATATAACACATTTATTTTTTAGATAAGAAAATAAACTTGTTATTGCTTCAATGCAATAACAGAAATTCTTTAATGAATGTGAACCAGGTGAAGATAAAATGGTCACTTGAGTTTTGTTGAACATATTTACAAACAAAGAAGTTTTTTCTTAAATACAAAATGTAGATATGTTTGTATAATTAATTAATTTGGCTTTACTATGGATTTTTCAATAAAAGGTATTTTTGATTCGGTATTCTCCAGTGAACAATTAATCAATTACTAAATTAATTAATTATTTCAATAATCTAATTCACTGTGTGATTCCTGCTTTAAGTTCTTCTTCTGTGGTTTCAGCACCAGGCAGGCTGCCGTGCGCCGAGCCGCCGTCTTCCTGGGAATGTCGGAGGCCACTAAGTACCTGGAGAAAGTCCCCTGCTGGTCCGAGTCCGGCGAGACGTCCCAGTCGGTCGAGGACAGAGAGGCGGAGCCGTGTCCGCCGAGTCCCAGCAGCCCACCGTCCCCCATCCCTCTGTCCATCGCCTCCGTGGTCGGAGACTTCAAGGAGGACGGCCTGGAAGGGAAGATCCACGACTTCGACCCGCAGGACGAGGACCTGGGCGACGACGTGGATTACAAGCCCGCCACGCCGCGGAGCTTTGGCCGAGCGACAGGCAGGAAGAGAGGGAGGAGGCCCAAGAGCTTCAGCGGCGAGCTGCCGGAGCCGAGCGGCGCCGCCAAGATCCAGAGCTATAGAGGCAGGGGGCGCCCCAGAGGCAGCGGGCGCGGCCGAGGAAGAGGAACTGCCAGAGAAGAAGATCTGTCTGCCGGCGAATCGGATGGCAGCGTGAAGGACTTGGGCGAAACGCCAGCCGACTTCGGAGACACGTCAGCCGACTGGAGCCCGTCCAGAGAAGAAGAGCTGCCGGCCAAGAAACCACGGCTGGGCGAGATGAGGAGAGGGAGGGGTCGCGGGCGGGGCCGGGGGCGTGGGAGGGGGCGGGGCCGAGGGCGGGGCCGCAGGAAGATGGAGGAGGAGGACGACGATGAGGACGAGGAGAGCGGGGACCTGGGAACTGAGGAAGAGCGCGAGGCAGAAGGTGGGGAGCCTGACGAATTGGAGCTGGGCGAGTCGCTGACCTGCAGCGAATGCAACAAGCTGTTCAAAGACATCAGCAGCCTGCGGCGCCACGAGAAGATCCACAAGGGCCTGAAGCCGTTCTCATGCATCTTCTGCTCCAAGACCTTCAGGCAGGCCACGCAGCTCAAGACGCACCTGCGCATCCACACAGGTCAGCAAAACACATGAGAGAATAACAGAGAAAGTACCACAGCTACAAAACAGAGAGAAACAGGAAAATAACAGAGGAAAAATAAGAGGAAATGCTTGAGATAAATACAGGAAAAGACAGAAGAAAGAGGAAAATCTGCAGGATAAACACAGATGAAATATCTCCCATCTGCTCATTTTAAATACCTAAACAGTTTAACCTGTTTGTCTCCAGGTGAGAAGCCGTTCACCTGCAGCAACTGTGACAAATGTTTCGCCCAGAAGTGCCAACTGGTCGCTCACCGCCGGATGCACCATGGAGAGGAGAAACCATACACCTGCGAACGCTGCGGCTTCAAGTTCGCCACGTCGTCCAACTACAAAATACACATCAGGTTCTCATCCTGCTGCGTTAAACTGACTGAGCTGCAGAGGAAACGGCTGAATGTTCACTTCTTTAATGTGTTTTTTCCCCAGACTCCACAGCGGAGAGAAACCGTACGTCTGTGACATCTGCGGCCAGGCGTTCGCTCAGTCCAGTACCCTGACCTACCACAAGAGGCGCCACACCGGGGAGAAGCCGTACCAGTGCGACCTGTGTGGCATGTCCTTCTCCGTGTCTTCCTCTCTGATTGCACACGCCAGGAAACACACAGGTGGAGCTCATTATTATTCATACCCACCAAGGTGGGCGGAGCTAACACTATTTTAATCTGTTCCTGTTCCTGTTTCAGGCGAAACGCCGTATAAATGTTCGCAAACAAACTGTGATGCCAAATTTGCAACATCTTCTGAGCTGAAAAAGCACCTGAGGAGGCTTCACCCAGGTGAGTTCAGATTGGGATTATGTTCAGTAGATTAAAACTTAAAGTGACCGCAACTCTGCACTGAGCGAAGAAGACAGAAAAACAGATGCAACTCCCTACTTTTATCTGCTTATCTGGACAGAAACAACATCTAAGGTTCAAATCCAAGTTTCTAATGTAAAGATTTGTACATGGTGTGAAAAGACTATGAGGCAGCAGCTTGGAGACCTAGCAGCCCGGCTCTTTACCTAGAGATTTAAAAGCACTCACTGATGACTAACGACTGCTTCCAACAAGTAATTTAATAAAAAAATAAATAAAATTGTGGCATCAGTGACCAGGATGCTTTTTTACAGTGTATGAGAACCATGCAGAAGTGAAGGGAAGCACCAAAAAGTCACTTTTCTTTTTGCAGAACTGTTTTGTGTTTTTCTGCTCTTGTGCTAAGTAGATGTTAATGTGGGATTTTCATCATCTTTAAGCTAAAATAATCAACATTTTCAGAGCTAAAGGCTTGAAATATTGAACCTATAGAATATGTGAATGTCACTTTCAGAAATAATAAATTTGTAATTATTTGAGATGCACTTATATGGTGATGCATTTCTGATCGTTAACATGGCAAACATTTAAGATTCAGCAGATTTTCTTCTTTTGATACTAGATCAAGTATCTAAATGTCCCCCCCCTCTCTCTCTGTGTGTGTGTGTCTGTTTGCGTGCGTGTGTGTGTGTGTGTGTGTGTGTCCAGATGGAAACTCTGGTGTCCAGTGCCTCCTGTGTGGGAACCGCTTCGCCAGCGTGAAGAACATGATCAAACATCAGGAGAAGGCTCACGCCGATGAAGTGCGACAACACAAGGAGCGGGCGCGAGCCGGTGAGCCGATGGGCGGGGCTTAATTTAAATCCAAACAGTGTTTGTCACAGTTGGGGCCACCAGGGGGCGCTGCAGAGCTTTAGAAGGTTGAAGAGAAGTTGGTTTGGAAGCCCTTTTTTAGATGCAACCATGGCGATTTGTTGTGTCTCTGCAGTTGTCCTGCTGGCCTCCAGCCATCCGGTGGCCTTCGTTCAGAGCAAACTCACGCAGGACAACAAGAGTCTGGTTTCCATCCCGGAATCGGAGCCAAGCAACCCAGAACCTCCGACCCCGAACCCCAAAGCCTCCGACTCGTCTGCCGCCGCTGGCACCGAAGACCCGCCCACCGAGCCCGCCGCCATCATCCAGGACTTCAAGACGGAACCGCACCACCACGCGCTGAGCGCCGACGCCGGCCAGCAGGTGACTTTCGAGGCCGACCCGGAGCAGACCATCAACTCGGACACGCTGCACGCGCTGGTGGAGCAGCTGCGGCCGGCGGCGTCACCTGCCACGGGCCTGGAGCAGATCATCATCATCAAGACGGTGGACCCGGCTGAGGCGCCGCCACCGCCGCAGTGAGCCCGGAGGCGGGACGGACTCTGGACTAAAATCTGACCCAACTTCACGTTTTCAGAACCGTTTTATTTCTAAAAACAACCAGAACTAGTTTAGATAACAGTTTCACCGTTTAATAGTGTATTACCACATTAATGACCTCTGACCCCTCATTTCATCCTATTTAAAGAATATTTTACTCCTTTTTCTTTCCACTAATTTGTACTTCTTTTTGTATTATTTCTGTTGAACATCTTTAAAGTTAGTTCTGCCATGAATTAGTTTGTAAAAACTTTTTTTTAGCTGATTTAGATTTTTCAGTTGCAGAGTAAAGTAGCATGATTAGTTTTGTTTTATGTTGGATATATTTTGGTGCATATAAAAGTAAAAAAAGTTTCCTGGTTGTTTGGCTTTAATCTGGTGAAACTTTGGCGTTTCAAGTTGCAGAACTGCAGTTGAATTTGAAATAATTTTGAAGTAAAACATAAAAGCAGGTTTCCTCCTGACTGATGGCGTCGTTAATTTGACGATTCAAGAGTAAAATGTGAGCATGAAGTGATAAAATGGCTTCTATTTCAGATCCAGAGGATGAGAATCGAATCCTGCTGGTACCGGTCCGGTCTGCAGGTCAGAAAAGTCTTAATTAGTTCATCCATCACCTTCCTGGTGATTCATCTGGACAGCAGACATTTTATGTACTTGATGCACTTCAATGTTTTATTCCAGGACTTCCTGGAAGAAATTCACACATTTTTGAGCTTTTTTTTTCTCCTTAAAACATAAAAATAAAATAAATACTTATTAAGACATGATAAGTTTTACAGTATTTTTGCTTCAAGCTAAATGACCTGACTATGAATAGCTTCAGTTAAATCCTGTACATTTCTTCCTCTGTTTATTTTCACCAACCTGAAACAATCTCATTATTTTACAGCTTTATTCTGGGTGGAATAATCCGTGTATAGAGAAATGTGCTGAATCTTTTATTTTTTCATGTTTTGTGTAGCAAGTAGGAGGCCAGAAAAATCATTTTATTTATCGTTTCTACATCTGTTAGAGAAACTGTTTCTGTTTAGTTTAGTTGGAAAACTTCTGTACATAAAGCATTTTCAGTAGGTCTTATTTTTGCAAAATGTCATAATTACTTGTACAGTTGTGAGGAATAACTACATGTTAGGCAATGTATAAAAAAACTGAGAAAAAAAATTTAATAAAAACGATGTGAAATAAAGCTAAAATGCATCAGTGTTGATTGGTTTTGATAGAAAGTGGAAAAATATTCATTTTTAGCATTAGCATTACTGTCAAAATGATGTCAAAACTCAACCAATACTGGAGAAACATATCAAACTGAAACCATTTTGGTAACCAACAATGAACTTAAATAAATTTATTCAGTGTGGAAGAGAAAAATGTTTCCCTCCACTGTCGCCCTGTACTTGTTCAAAATAAAAATTAGCAGTGAACCTTTGGTGCAGGTTCTATTAATTACTGATTCTGACTTGTTTTATGTATAGGTTTGAAATTGGATAGAATTTAAATATTTCTAAACCATTTTTCTAGAAACAAAGTAGATTAATTCTAAACTTTACACATTGAAAACTGTTAAATTTTTGTTTTAATATTTTAAAGAAGGTTCACAACGGTATCAAATGAATAAACACAACAGCTAAAAACACAAAGTAAAACATTAAAACTTGTCGAGCTGTTTATGTTTCAGTGGCGGGAAAAACCCAGAGCAGTTGATGACGCAGCGCGTGACGTAACTCTACGTTGTTGCCATAACAATGGCGTTTCTGGCCAAAGTAATGGGCGCTGAGCCCATAGCCGAGTGTTACAAAGCTATTTGTGAAAATGAAGGCATCACTATAAACCCGTTTGTTTTAGAAAACTTAGAGGGAACAACGACGAGAAGGTGAGAGTTTGAATCTGGTGGAAAAATGGCTGAAATGTAAAGTTTTAACGAGACGAGACATTAGCTTCTGGAGCTAATGCTTCATGTTTGGTTACAGAAAAACTAATCAGAGCCGATTTACATACTTCCTTTATTTTTGTTTTTTATTTCCTTAGTAACTATAACTGGTGATATATTTCTGGTAAATTTTCTAATTATTTAATTAAAGTTATATTCAGAGTATATCAGTAAATGTAATGTTGCACAAAATATTTATCTCATGTAACAACAAAATACGTAAATGTTTTGACTTTCAAATAAAAGTGCAAAACTATCAGTATTATGAGCAACAACACTTTGAGCTATTAAAGCTGCTGTATGTAACTATTATAAAAAAACTATTATTATGTGGTGACATTATAATATGAGACAGATAATCTGAAAAAACCAAAAACAACCAATCAGAGCCAAGAGGCGGGTCTTAGTGCTGTCAATCACTCTCCATGTGGCTGCTCATCCCCCCCTCTCCTTTACACTTGCTACGCTGCAGCTAGCATAGCATTTTGTGAATGCTCAGCCTAGTTAGCATAGCCTCCGATAACGGTGGATAAACCTGTGATGTTTATCTGTCATTATCTGTCTTCAGGTGACATTGTGCTCTTTATTGTGAGTGGGGCCATTTGAAAGCTGAATATTAATATTAATAATTAGTGAAGGTAACTCATTAAATGTGAAGCTTTTATTGTGAAAAACTACTCCAGTTATTTCCTGTGTTGCAGGTATTTCACCTTGAATCTAGCAGGAAACAGGAAGCAGAAAGGCTTCCAGAGGCTTACTGACAATGACATCCTCGCTCTGTCAAAATGTCTCCTGAACTATCCGACCCTTACAGGTGAGCGGCCAGGTCCGGATTAACAGAACCAGAACCCGCCGTGTTTTTCACCAGTTTCCGTCTGAACAGGTCTGGATGTGGGGTACAACAACATCAGTGATGAAGGAGCAGCTTACCTGGCCAAGCTTCTAGAGGTGAGGAAGAGGAGAGGCCTGCTGAGGCGTTGGAGTGATGTCTGTTACTGTCGTCATGCGTGCTGTCGTTGTCATGCGTGTTGCTGCGCAGGCGCAGGACACGACGCTGCGCTCTCTGGACCTCACCTTCAACAACATTCAGGCGAATGGAGCCGAGGTTCTCGCCAGCAGCCTGCAGGTTGGTCAGATAAACATCTGCTGCTGATCTTCTCCTCCAGGCCGAGAACTGGTGACACCGCGGTCCAAACAGGAAGTGATCCTCACTCATAAAGGGATAGCAAACAGGAAGTGATCTTCTCCTGTGGGAATAGCAAACAGGAAGTGATTGTTTTCTGTGGGAGTAACAAACAGGAAGTGATTGTTTTCTGTGGGAATAACAAACAGGAAGTGATTGTTTTCTGTGGGAATAACAAACAGGAAGTGATCATTTTCTGTGGGAATAGCAAACAGGAAGTGATTGTTTTCTGTGGGAATAGCAAACAGGAAGTGATTGTTTTCTGTGGGAATAACAAACAGGAAGTTATCGTTTTCTGTGGGAATAACAAACAGGAAGTGATTGTTTTCTGTGAGAATAGTAAACAGGAAGTGATCTTCTCCTGTGGGAATAACAAACAGGAAGTGACCATTTTCTGTGGGAATAGCAAACAGGAAGTGATCGTCTCTCTCCGTCCCTGCAGGGTAACAGCACCTTGTTCTCTCTCAGGCTGTCGGGGAATAAGATCGGTAGACATGGAGGCCTGAACTTGGCCGGCATGCTGCGGGTGAACATGACTCTGCAGGAGCTAGAGCTGGGCGAGTGCGATCTGGTAACCTCCCGTGGATCAGAACCTCCTGGTACCGTCAGCGGTTCTTCCTCTGACCCTGCCTCTGTCCCTCCAGGAAATGCAGAGCATGATTGGCCTCATCACCGCTCTGAAGAACAACACCACCCTCCGATCTGTGGACGTGAGCCGGGCGCTGCTCTTCAGCCTCCTGGTAGGAACTTCCCCAGCAGCAGACAGCAGGTTCTGTTTACAGTTCTGATCTGAACGCTGTGTGGTTCTGTCTCAGGAAGAGTGGGCTGTTCACTTCTCTAAGATGTTTCCGGTGAACAGCAGCCTGGTGGAGCTCCATTTGGGGAAGATGGGCCTGTCGGACACGGGCATGGAGAGGCTGTCTGAAGGCCTGAAGCTGAACCACAAACTGCGGTACCTGGACCTACGCTGGTACAAACCCGGTCCGCATATTTTCACACATAGACAGGTCTTCATCATCAGTTCTCCAGACTTCCTGAAGTTTCTGACTGTTTTTTCCACCAATTCTCAGTTAATTTACCTGACAGAACAGGTTTGGTAAGACGGGTCTGTCTGACTTCGACTTATTTGGGCTGAAAAAGAAGAAGAGACAAAGCCAATGTTTGAAGAAAATCAGCAAAAGATATTCATAAGTCTGGAAACTAATGATCAAGATTACTAACAGAAAACCATCTAAGCCCGGTGGTGGAGATGTTAGGTCAGTCCACCAGCGACCCGCCATGTTTCTGTGTTAAAAATGTTAAAATTTACAAGATCCACCAGGCATTGCATTTGGTGGGCATCTTCTTGGCTCCAGTTCAATGCCTCAGCTACTAGCCTGGCTTAATCCATCTTTACTGTTTCTGGTGCATAAAAAACTCAATTTAAAATAACGCTTAGCCTGGTGGGAGGAAGTAAAGCCTGGAGGCCCGCCAGGCTTATGATACAAACCCTGACTGAACACCTGGCTTCCTGGATGCAAAATGAAACCTTTCATCTGCAGCAACCGTGTGAGTCGGGATGGAGCTCTGCATCTCTCCAGAGTCTTGAAAGCAAACTCCCCTCTGGAGGTCATTGATCTGTCGTCCAATCGGATCGAAGACCCCGGCGCTGAGTACCTGAGCGAAGCCATCTGCTGTAATGGCTCCGTCCTCAGAGAGTGAGTCAGTTTAGTTTTGGTTTCTTCCGTGGTCTCTGAGGAGCTGGCAGGCTGACTGGAGGCTCTGAGTTTGTGTTTTCCAGGCTTTCTGTCTGCAGAAACAACATCAGTAGCCGCGGCCTGCTGTCTTTGGCCGGGGCTTTGAATAACAGCCCGACTCTGACCCACCTGTACATCTGGGGAAACCACCTGGAGGAGCCGGTCTGCCAGGTAAAACCTCCGTTATTCAGCAACCATCCTCATTTTTCCCCCTCAGGAATCTGAGACAGAAGGGCTCATTTTCAGAGCTGATGAAATGGATAAATTATGAAATAATGAAATCAGCTGAAATGGAACAAAATAACAAGAAAACAAGGATAAGAGCTAAATATTAACACTTTAAATCAATAAGACTGTTAATAAAGACCTAATATTAACGTTAAGGCTTTGTTGTTGCCTTTTCTAAGAAGTTTGCTAACAAAAAGCGGTTCTTATATAGACGAGGTGAACAGAACTGGACGAGAACTCAACCCTGAGGAACATTTGTTGTTTTCTTCTGTAATCCACCATCAGATGAAGCTTTTGAAACAACTGGCAACTATTTTTATCAGAGCCTGAAGGGTTTTCAGGTGTAACAAAGGTTTTATTTGGGTTGTTTGTCATATAAACTTAAGGTGGAAGCAGCAATAATCCAGATCTGGCTGGAATAGTAGTTAAACGTTACTGTGTATTTTAGCTGTTAATTTATGGGGTATTAAAGTGTTTCTGTAACTCCAGCTGCTCCGTCCCTCAGGCCTTCAGGGAGCTGCTCGACACCGGCCGTCTGACGCCTGAGCAGACCGACGTCAGGCCCTACGAGGTGGACGGCCATGTTTTCCTCGCCGAACTCTCCCATCGTGTGAGGAAACACCTTTTCTTTATAGATGTTAACGAGCAGATCGCAGGTTCAGACACCACTGACGCCGTTCGTGATCAAACAGTGAAATAATTTCATCAAAGGTGGAAATGGGAGCATATTTACATCCAAAAATGTCTAAATATGAGAGAATGAAATAAAAGTCAAGAGTTAAATAATTGTGAATTTATTTTCTTGTGCAACATGTGAGAATAATTGTTGATTTTAAGCCTCCAACAGTCAGAAGCTGAAATGTTTGGACCTCAGGAATCAGGTATGAGAGAAATTTCCTTGTTTGGTTCTGATCTGTTGAAATCCAAGTGACCCTTGACCTCCTTCCTACTCCTCAGCCTGACTATCCTCCTGGCTGCTGGTCTTCCAGTCCGAACCGTCCGGATCCCAGTCCAGCCGGATGTTCCGGTTCTTCACGCTGAACCGTAGCTGCTGCTCCTCCTGCGGCCCGGCGCTCCAGCGCTGCATGGCCAGCCTGGTCAGCGCCGGCATCCGAGGCAGAGCACCGAGCAGCGTGGGCAGCCAGGCCGAGCAGGGAGCCGAGGTCAAAGGTCGGAGGCTGAGGTCGGCCTCCTCCAGCGATCCCAGGCCGCCCGCCGCGAACAGCGCCGCCCAGCCGGCGTCCCCGACCGAGCCGTTGTAGGACAAGTCCAGGAGCCGGAGGGAGGACACGCAGCCGCGTCTGCAAACGTCAGCTGCTCCGGGAACAATAAAGGTTAATCATTCAGTACACAGGCTACAACTTGGTAGCACAGCCGCCATCTTGGTAAGTACCATGATTGTCATGACAGTTGGTATGACAACAATAATTCGGAGTAGCTCTAAGTTACACCTCTGTGTAATGCTGACAATATCAGTGATATTTACTATAGTACTTCCTGTTGAACTAATAAAATTAGTTTAGCTAATGTAGCTTTTGTCTGCTAGCTAAGACAGACATGTAGCCTGAGTGTTACTGCAGGTACTTTGATATTTACACAAAGAGTTTGTACGTCCTTTACAAAACCGCTGAAACGTTGATCTCAAATGTTTGTTGAGGCCGTGAAGCTCCTCCATGGTGGACGCACTTTATGTTCACTACGCAGTGAATTATAATTAATATCCCATTGGGATTGAATAGTAAGATATCGGAGGCAGTTTCTACTATGTGTTTTATTCTGGTAGATCCTGACAGCAGCGCCACTGAACCGCCATCTTGGTAGCCAATCGCAGCAAAGAGCATAAATGAAACATGGCATCCAGACCAAGAAAAAGAAAGTACAGCACTCAAAAACTGTAATCAAGCAACAGCTGTAACGTACATATATTCTTTATAAATTAGATAGGAACAAGGCTAGAGCTAGTCCTAAGCTCTGCTTTGTGGACTGTTGTCATAGCAACTGTTACGAATGCCTACCAAGATTGCTGTCAGCTACAAACTTCCTGGAAGTGTGACATAACATGAGAATTATGTATAGTATCAAAAATAACCAAAAAGATGAATAATGTGTCAAAGCAAAAGCAGTTTTCACCTGAATGATGTTAAGTTTGGGTTTAATTTAAAGCTAAATCACCGTGTTGGTTACCTAGGTGACGCAGGTCGTCGGTGGTGAGGCTGCAGCTGCTGAGGCGGAGCTCCAGGACCACAGACGGCTGCAGAGCGTCCATCAGCAGCGGCAGGCGCCCGCCCACCACCTTACACCAGGAAACATCCAGGCTGCGCAGGTACGGCGCCACCAGAGCTGGGGAAATAAAACATCCAGGCTATCAGTTTATTCAGCTTTTACTTTTCAAATATGACAAGTTAAAATAATTATTCATTTTGAGGCTTTTTTGAGTTCTTCATTTTGTGGAGGAACTTTGTAATTCATGGTTTTCTGCTTCACTGGGGTTTCAGTATGGAGCCAAACAGAGGCCCACTTTCCTAAGCTAATGAAAAATGGGACAGTCAGGCAATAATAGAAATTCATTGTGATGCAGGGGAGTCACCAAACAATTCCCATAGTTTGGCCAGGCCAGGAAAACTCGATGACTGTGTCAGCCGCTGTATGAACTTAAAGTGCTGCAATTCCAGAAGGAAGCAGACATTCATATCATAAAGATATGGATGAGTTTATCTAGATCTTGCTGGGTCATTTAATCCTGGAAATGCTCTTCAGGTGATAGAAGGCCGGCTTTGGAGCCGTCTTTATGTGACTCTGAAGGTTCAGGTCAGAGGTCATCACTGCAGCCAGATTTCAGGCTTGAAAATTTATCTATAGCTTACAAAAAAAGCAATAAAATAAACTGGTTAGAGTGGTGGCTATAGTTATGCTAATCTGCTAGTCATGTAGCTAACCTTTAACTTAGCACTTTTGCTAATTTTGAAAACATTTAGCACACCTAGTTTCCCCTAATTATTTTTGTCTGGATAAATTCTAAAGCACTAATTTTCTTGGCTTTTCAGGTGAATAAAGTTCAACATCTTTGTGCATTAGCATTAGTTCCCACTAAATGCTACCCTGTTGTAGTGCATTAAGGTTAGCGTAGCTAACATTTGGCTAGCGTTGCTGACCCCTGGCTGACCTCTGGACTCATCTCCTCCAGCTGCAGACGCAGTGAGGCTGTCGGTGTTTACCCAGGGCGGTGAACGACTCCTCCGTCAGCCTGCAGCTGCTCATCGGCAGCCTCCTCATCTGAGTCAGCGGCAGCACCGACACCAGCTGCTGGACCGCGCCTCCCGCCTCCTTATTGGACGAAACGTCCAGCGCCGTCAGCGCGGTCAGAGAGGGCAGCACCTGGACTGGAGAGAGGCAGGAGGTGAAGCCTGCAGCGGCTGCTGGCTGTGGGGTCACAGAGACTCACTCAGAGCCTCCAGGTCGGCGCTTTTGAGGCGGCACAGGTGGAGGTCCAGGCTCTCCAGGTGAGTCATGTGAGGCAGGTGAGAGGCGAGTCGGCTCAGGCCTCCAGCCACACCTCTGTTACAGGACAGGTCCAGCTGGCGCACCGAGGGCAGGCAGCGCAGGGAAGCACCTGCAGCCAGGTGACATTTACTCAGTTAGAACTACTTAAGCAACTGGAAAAAATACTTTTAGGAGTATTTTTACTTTGAGTACTTTTATTATAAAGTAGAAGTACTGCTACTCTTGAGTGAAATTTCTGGATGCTTCAACCCATTGTGAGCAACTTTACTGAATAAAGAACAAATTGTTTTAATCATAAATTCACCAAACACACCTACAGGTTTTGATCAAATTTAATAATTTTTCAATTGAAAGAAACTGATTAGGTTGTTTTGACGGCTTCTGCCTTTTTGCTGTCTTGTTATTCAAATGACTTATTTTCATTTTGGTCTTTAAAGTACAAAAGTTTCCACATAACTTTATATTTTGGTTTGTCTGATGATGCAATTTTTAAATATTGTATGATTTATGTTTTGATCAAATTCAAAAATACTTTATTGATTGTAACTAATTAATTCTTCAGTTATTGTACATGTTGATGGCTGTGGGCAGGAAAGATCTCCTGTAGCAGTCTGCATTACAGCAAGTTAGAAGAAGCCTCTGACTAAAGACACTCAGTTACTCAGTACTTGAATAGTAATTTCAGTTAATACTTTTTTATTCTTACTAGATTAATTTCTTGGTTGGTTATTTTTTACTTTTACGTAAATAAAAGTAAGTACTTCTACTTTTACCTGAGTGCAGCTTCTTTGCTACTCTACCCAGCTCTGCCTGCAGGATGCATCAGGATTTGTTTTCTACTAAAAATAAATTCTAATAAGAAAGTAATCAAATGTTTAAGCCGATCAGAAATCTGAGGTTTTGCTCCCACCGAGAGCCTCGAGGTCATCAGGTTTCAACCCGCAGGCCTGCAGCCGCAGCATGATCAGGGAGACGGCGTGGGACAGGGAGGCGGCCAGCTGCCCAAAGCCGCCAGCGTCCACTTCCTGTGTGAGCCGAGGGTTACAGGAAACGTCCAACACACAGAGTTTAGGCAGAACGGCCACCAGGCCTCCTGAAGGGGAACGCAGACCGAGATGAGCCCACCAAACAGAACGAAATCAGCTGGACCAATGAAGACATGATTACCCAGAGCAGCAGCGTCCGCCGCAGTGAGCTGACAGGCCACCAGGTGGAGCTCCCTCAATGATGGCTGAAGTTTACCCAGCAGGCTTTGCAAAGCGCCGCCAACGCTGCTGTTCCAGGACAGATCGAGGATCTCCAACACAGGAAGAGAAGGGAGGGCTTCGCCTACAGTCGCACAGAAGAACTTTATGTAGGGTTTTCAGAGTAAAAGGGGGCTGAATATAAAGGCCTGACACACTTTTCAGTTTTCTGTTTGTGAAAAGTATTAAATCCTGCATTACTTTCCTTCTACTTTACAGTGACTGTGTTCACCTGTCACAAAGAATCTCTGTAAAATAAACTGAAACTTATAGGAAGTTTAAAGGTGTCAAATTCGGCCCACTACAGCTTCTTCTGTGGCCCTCTAAACTTTAGCAGTACGCATAAATAGAACAGTTTTGCACTTAAATATTATTTTATTTTAGCGCACAACCAAATTACGTCAACATGAAAAGATGATGAATATTATTTAGTTTTCAGAAGTTGCAGAAATGGCTGTTAATATTTGAAGAGTTTTTAATGGATGTCATCGATACGTTCTGGAACAAACAACGCTTTGAGAACATCCGGTCACGATGTGGCCACAAAGGGAAATGACACGATTGGTGTAGAAAGACTTTTCCAGATCAGATCTGGAGGAAATAAGCACTAAGCTGCTAACAGCATCTGGACTGGACGGTCCTGCTTTTAACCGAAGTCTCACCCAGAGCGGCGACATCGTCTGCGTTCAGCCTGCAGCTGCAGAGCTTCAGCGTCCTGATCCCACCCACATGTTGGAGGTGAGAGGTCAACGTTGTCAGACTGCCACCAATCAGTTCGTTCCAAGAGACATCCATCTCCTCCAGCTGAGGGAGGAACTGGAGCAGCGATGCTAAAAGGTCAAACACGCAGTCAGCGATGGCGTTCATTTAAAACAACAAGCTAATACTTAGCTTTTCCTTTCATGTTTGAAACCATAAGATGCAGAGAAATGCATAGTTTCAAGTTTGGGTGTTGCTAATATTAGTTAGCATGATAACAATTATCAAATCTAAAGCCCTCAGACTGAAGGTGGTGCAGTTCTCAAATCCCAAGTTTTTATTTGTGTAACAAATAAAGTTCATTCATAGTTATATGGAACTATAAGAGTTCCTCCATTATCCTCCAAACTAAAAACATATTTTCCACTGCAGATAAGATACTAACTGCATGAAACTACTCTATATGAGCACAGCAAAAAGATTCCTGTAAATCCAGATTAATCGCATGCGTCTAAACCTGGATCTGATCTGATCTGATCAGGTTGTGGTTTGTTTTTAAACACTGAAGGGTTTTTGAGGCTGTTGGTTATAAAACCGTCTGAAATGATTATTTCAAACACTGAAGGAGTCAAACGTCTCATTAAATCAGCTCTCTGAGCTCTGCGGTGCTGTGATCCTGCTAAACTCGGGGAGTGATTACCGAGCTCCAGCAGGTCTGTAGCCGTCAGATCGCAGTGAGCCAGACTCAGACTCCTACTGTCTGCTTTCTTCCCCAACTTCTGCAGGAAAACACACACTCTTCCCCAGCCGGCATCACGCTGGCTCTCCGCCGGCGCCGCAGCTCCTGGAAAAACAAAACAAAGCAAAACCAGCTGCTGCAGCCTCAGTTTACATCCTGTAACTCCTACAGAGTCTGTTGTAGACCAACACTTTATGTTTGGAGAATTACAAGTATTAAAGAAATGTGACAAAAGTAAATCATCACTAAATAATGCAAAACAAAAGTTGTAATATTTAGTAAGAAGTAAATAAACTGATGATAAACATTATAGAAACAGAAGAAGTGTATGAAACAGTCTTCAAATTGCACTGGATGGTTCATTTTGATGATGTAAAATTTAATATTTTCTAAATAAATCATTTATGTGACACAAAACCTCCTAAAGAAAACTATCCTAATTGTAACTGCGTCTGATTATTGTGACACAATTAATGAAATATGTTTTACTTATTTTAAAGTTTTATGATTTAGTTGAGCTCAGAATCACCTGTGATAAACTTCCAATGTGAAACTGCATTAAGATTTATTAAGGATTTATTTAAAGGTCAATATAAAAACAAGTCTAGTTCAGTTAGATGGATTCAGATGGGAGGAGTTAAAACTGTTTTCACTCTTAAAGTAAAATTATTTAAAATGTTATTTCCTAAACAAATACAAAAAGGTTTGATTGTTTTATAAGTTTGTCAACAGACTCAGCTGGAATTTCTTGCTGTTTCAGAAAAATATGAGGGAAATATTCTGCAGGAAGGGAAATATAATGCTTTATGTTGAACAAAGTTTAATAAGCTTGAGCTTCTTCCTGCACTTTTTCACTTTGTGTTCTTGTCATTGACAGGAATTTAAATATTGTTTCTCTTTGTCAGTAAATGGAGATTCTTTAACAGTGAAATCTTTGGGTCATGTGATGCGTTAAAACCAGTTTCTCTGCAGCTGGTTTCATGTCTCACCTGGACTCTGTCCTCTGCTCTCCGACTCTGCGTCCTCAGGGATCGCCGTCCGCTCTGAGGTTCTCGACAGGAAGCGGCCCAGGGGCTTCCTGTCTGATGCTGAGCGCTTCCTGCGGATCTGACTCATGATGACGTCGAGGGGGGATCGTCTCTGGCTGCCTGCGTCTCGCCCCCGCTGACCCTCTGGACCCAACGGTACCATCACTCATATTGGGAAATAATTCTTCATAAAACTTAGAAAATGGCCACAAAATGCAAAAGCTGCTACATAAAGACAAATATTCTGTCTTCTTCTACAAAATGTAACAATAAACATATAAATAACTCATAAAAACTCAACATAAACTGCAGATTATGAGTAAAGTACAGAGGTGGAAGCATTATGCTGTGGGGTGTTTTTTTTTTAATCTACAGCAAAATGTGTCGATTGGTTCTTCCATCCTTCCAAAGACCCAAAACAACCAGAATGTCTGCAAACCTGGCAACCAATCAGAGCTCAGCTGCTTCTCTACCAACATGGCTTCCTCCAATAAACATGAAGAATAATCAATAACTTATAAATATGTTAAATATTCCGTCACTTTTAGGAGGAAAATACCATGAAATACAAATATTTTACCTCTTTTTGCATGTTAATGAGCATTTAGAATAAAATAACAGTTACTTTGATGAATGAATAAATTTTAACAATAAATCTAAAGAATATTTTCAGCTCACAGATTAAACTGAATTTAATCAGAAATTAAAGGATGAAAACTGATAAAAACCCGAGTCAGGTTTCAGCAGATCTTCTTACCTGCAGCCTCCATGTCAGTTTCAGTCGGAATAGTTTAAAAATACAGATTTAACTCTCTGCCGGGTTCGGTTCGGCTCGGTTCGGTTCGGTTCCGCGGTTCGTTTGGACTCACATGAAAACATAAATGACCCAGAAAAAGTCCAATGAAGTCTGGATTTCATGTAGTTCCTATAAAAGGTTCGTTGACAACATTTAGGCGTTTTTAAAATCAGCTCTCCTCCTCGGCGGAGGAACACCTGTCACCTGCGCGACGTCACGTCTCGTGCTCGTCAGGTGAATCAACCCGGAAGTGCGGCGACACCTTCTGTAAATGTTTATATGGAGCTTTCAGGTCAATGAGCGCTGATCATCTGATCATATCGATCAACTATAGTTAGAATCTCTCTGTTCGTTTATTTACTCATTTTTTGTTGAAGTGAAAAAAAAAAGTCTTCATTTAAAGTTGATTTGGGCTGGAATAAAAAATACTTTTATTTATTATTGATTTCAGCCCAAATCAGCTTTAAATAAATGTATAATAGAAGAAAAAAGCAGATTAAATGACCGGAAGTGAATAAAGAATGAGACACATAAAAAACAAAGTCCCACAATTCACTGTATAACTTTGTAAATGTTTAATTTATGGAAATATTTATATTGTATTAACATGAAAACTAAAATTTCAAAGGCGTCAACAATGTAACAACCACCTTTCTATTAAAAATGATAGATCTGTCGATATATTCGTTCAGATTTTGCTGTTGCACAGCTCAACCAATCGCGTTGTCTATCGGAGGTTTAGCCCCGCCCACTGATTTGTGACGCGTTGCTCTGACCAATGAAGATGTAATCAACACTGGACTGGAATAATTAAAACAAAAGCATTTCTAGTTTCTTATTTTTGCATGTTGCTGTGTATTTAATAAATTATCAAAGATAAAAACGAGTTTTATAAACAAAAACTGACATATTTTTAGTTTATGGGGAGAAAACGTGGAGAATCACCGACACTCAGGAGGAAAACAAACAGAACTTTAATAAATTCAGTTCTGATGTTTTATTGTTTCATTATAGGTCCAAATATGAATTAAAACAGAATCTGGACATTAAGCTTTGTTAATCTAAAACCTGACTTCATTTTCTGTTTTAATATTTCATATATGTTAGAAAAATATTCCTTGTTTTTCTAAAATATCGTTTTAATAAGACCGAGTCGGGGCGAGAACTTCCTGTCCTCCAGTGTCAACTTCCTGCAAACGCCGGATTCCCCAAACATCAGAAAATAAATTATAATTTATTTTTTTAAAAATCCAAAAGTCAGCACTAAAACAAAACCTAAAGAAAACAAATTTTAGATAAATTTTTATTTTTAAGAAAACAATAAAATATAATGTTCTATCAAAACTTATGGTTTAGTGAATTGACTTTACAAATTATCAGCAGACCAAAACCTTTGTTTATGTCAACATGTGACCTGGTCATTTAAACTGCAAATTAATAAACTAAAACTCAACAAATTCATTATTTAATGAGGGAATAATTTAAAGACTCTGAACTTCCTTCCAAATTATTTTATTGGTTGTGAAATCTGAAGCCAGCCACCGACTGAACTCCTCTTCCTCCTGCGTCCTTCGTCTCCTCAGAGGTGACGGCGCATCTATAAACCTGAAATGTCCCAGTTGTAAAAACAAAAACAAAAATCCTAAAGTAGTGGCGCGTCGTCGTCTCAGTCGTCGTCGATGGTTGGTGTGATGGTGACGCCTCTCCGGATCTGTCCCCACCCGATGAGACTGAGAGACAGGAAACAACATTTCATTCTGCTCGGTTTTCTGAACGTTAAAGCTGCACAATGCAACTTTTATTAACAATAATTCTTTTTACATAAGTTAAAAATATTTGCCTTCTCACAGTGCAAACTAGAAACAACCAATCAGAGCCAGGAGGCGGGTCTTAGCGCTGTCAATCAATCACCATGTGGTGAGTAGCTAGCACAGCCTGTTATGAATGCTAAGCCTGTTAGCACAGCCACAGATAACAGTAGATAAATGGTTTTCCTGTAACTAAGTTGTAGCTCCTCCATTAGCACATTTAGCAGTAAGTACATGAGGATGATTGACAGCGCTAAGACCCGACTCCTGGCTCTGATTGGTTGTTTTTGATGCATTTTTCAATAGTAGCTCAGGGAAGAGATCCAGCTTCTCACTGATCACGTCTCAAACTGTCATGACATGGAGACACATTTAACAAATATGTAAAAAATATATTTTATAAAAATTACAAACAGCAGCTTTAAAGGGGCAGTATTGTGTGTTTTCTAGGCACAATGCGCCATTTTATAGCACAATCAAGTAACTACGCTAACTTCTGTTATAAAATGCTATATATATCAAATATCACTTGATTTTTAATTTAACACCTTGAAATTGGGCCTCTGTCTCTTTAAATACTCCTGCTCTTCCTGCAGCTCTGCCTCCAGGAAGTGATGCCAAGATGGCTCCTCTATTAACCCTTTAACGTTTTAGCAGTGTTTCGCTGAGCAGCAGCTCCTATGATGAGCTCTGCAGTTCCACCAGGTGTTTGCCAATTGCTGTAGGCTAGTCTGAAGGAGCTGAGTGGGGGAGGAGGCAATTTACAGCTGAATGGTTGCCATGGAGAAAATGATTTCTCAAACATGCATGAAGGAATCAAAGCAACACTGCAGGGAAAAACATCATAACCTGATGCAAAGCTCTAATCAAAAAATCGATTTTAAACGACGCTGGCCCTTTAAATCGTAAACGTCCGGGTTGTGCTGCGTCTCACCGCCAGTGTTTCTCGACACGCCGGCTGAGCGCGATCTTCTCGCCGACCTCGGTGCAGACCGGGTTGGTCAGGACGATCTTGGCCAGGTCAGCCTTCACAGCGCTGACGCGGCCGCCGGTCGACAGCGAGCCGATGTTCACCATCAGAACCTCGTTCTTGGACAATTTCTGGACCTGCCGGCCAGAAAAATCGGGTCAGAGACCGGAAGAGGCGAAAACGCGTTTCCCATGATGCACGGCTCTCACCTTGGCGGCCTTCTTGTCGCCCTCGGTGCGGACGCCCAGCAGCCGCCGCAGCAGGAAGTAGGAGATCTCCAGCTCCGTGAAGATCTCTGGCAGCGCGCCGACGGCTCCCAGAACCTGACCCACCATGCGGTCGGCCCGGCACAACGTCGGGTCGATCTTTGTCCCGACACCTGCAGACACCGAGCCATCATCATCATTCACACCCAAAAGAATTAAGGACAGAAAGAAGGACGATAGGAAGGACAGACAATGACAAAAACAGGAATGGCAAGAAGGATGAGAAAAAAGGAAGCAAAGAGAAGGAAGAAAGGAAGGAAAGGAAAAAGTGAGGAATTAAGGTCAAAAGGAATGACTGAAGGAATGAAGTGAGAATGGAAGGACAGAAGGACAGGATGAAGGAAGGACAAGTTAGGGTGAAAGAAGAGAGAAGCTCCATATATCTGGACTGAACGACATTGATGTGTTGATTCAGACTGTCGGAGTCAGACAGACTCCATGGATCCTCAGATCATTCCTGTTGAACCTTTCCTCCATAGAGGAGTTTGGTTCTGGTTCTGGTTCTGGTTCCGGTTCTCTCACCGATCAGGCCTCCTGGGGCGGCGTACTGCAGGTCGTTGTGTTCAGCAAACAGAGACACGATCTTGGAGAAGATGGGTTTGCACATCAGCTTCCCCTCCTGGTCCTTGGAGACGATTCCGGGCCGAACTTCGATTTCCTGGCCCACCTGCAGGACGGACGGCGGTCAGATCACACTGTGACATCACAGCCGGCGGCTAACCCTGCGGCCCTGACCTTCAGAACGCCCTTCAGGATGCTGCCTCCGGCCACGCCTCCCTTCAGGTCGTCCACCTCGCAGCCTGGCTTGTTCACATCGAACGACCTGATGACTGAAGCCGTTTAAGTTAAAAACACACCGATGGAAACAGGAAGCAGCGCCGGGTCCGTTCTTACCGATGAGCCGCGGCTCGGAGATGAAGTCTCTGACGGGAACAGGAATCTTCTTCACGATGTATTCACAGACAACCTCGATGTTGTACTTGAGCTGTGCAGAGATGGGAATGATGGGAGCGCCCTCAGCAACGGTTCCTTCAGGAGAAACAGGACAAACATTAGCAGATGGAACAGTTTAAATGTTAGCAAGAGAACCATTAGCAGGAGGAATGCTAGCAAAATAAATGTTCGCAAGAGAAACAGTAGAACCATTAGCAGAAGGAACTCTAGCAGGAAGAATATTAGCTAGAGACACTTTAGCAAGACATTTGCAGGAAATATTTTCATGAAAAACATTAGATGATTGTTAGCAGGAGAAACATTAGCTATACATTAGCAGGGGAAACAGCAGGAAGTCAATCATACTTCATCATGATTGACTTCATAAAATTAACTTTTAGTTGGTGATTCAGCAGTTCTTGTTCCCTGGGGTAGAAATTTAGCGCGACACAAAAGCGGATTTCTCTCGGTGACTCCTCATAATAGGAAAGATGAGAGAACATTCTAGTACTGTGTCAAACAAATGTGGAGGTGAACCAATGGAAGCCAGAAAGAGAAAGAGTTACTGCTCTTCTATCCAACCAACACGGTGGCGGCGCCGTGGTGCTGAGGGGAACCCACCCTGCACGAAGGCGAGGATCTGTTCGTACTGCTCCTTGGCCTGGCTCTCCTTCACCAGGTCGATCTTGTTCTGCAGGATGAGGATGTGCTTCAGCTTCATGATCTCTATGGCAGCCAGATGCTCCGACGTCTGAGGCTGAGGACACGACTCGTTCCCCGCTGGACGGACACAGAACCAGAACCGGTTACAACCTGACCCCTGCTGGGGGCGCCGACGAGCCGCCGAGAACCAGACTCACCAATCAGCAGTAGGGCGGCGTCCATGACGGCGGCGCCGTTCAACATGGTGGCCATGAGAATGTCGTGACCGGGACAGTCCACAAACGATACGTGTCTGTCGGAGACGAGAAAGAGCTTCAGTCAGAACCAGAACCAGCTGATCCAGTTAAACTACGACTAGAAACAGCTGACCCGTTTAAACTACAACCAGAACCAGCTGATCCGTTTAAACTACGACCAGAACCAGCTGACCCGTTTAAACTACGACCAGAACCAGCTGACGAAGTGTACAAAAGAAAAGTAAATGTTAGAGATGTTAAAGATTATTAATCTGAACATTAGTATGACACCATTCAGCACCACTAGGAATAAAACAGAGACCACAGAGTCATTTCTGCTGTTGCCATCAGGCCCAAGTTTGTGTTAAATGATTCAATTACAGGTTATTTATTCATTAAAATATTGCATGTGATTGCGTATTTGTTTGTTTATTTGTTTATAACTACTCATTTTGAATTTATTACTCTTAGGTATATATATATATTTTACAAACTTTGCATTTATCACCTAAGATGGCGTAGCGTACAACAAATAAGCAATTTCTCCTTGGGGATCAATAAACTATATTCTATTCTATTTTAATCTCAATATTATTGATTACGTTATTGATGCTGCTATTGATCCAACAGGACCTAAAAATTTAGTCAAAGTGTTTTGAGCCATTGATTTTTCATCATTAAGAAAATGAGTGATACTGGTATGAAGCAATAAGTAAAATTGAAGAAACTGTTAATTCTGGGACTGTATTTCAGTTAAGCAACTCTGAATCCAATCATTACTTTAGATTCCAAAAACAAACAGATAATGATGATGAAATAAGCGGCGCCCTATCTAGATATAAATCTATTTTAAAAGCTCTGAAGCTGCTGGGAACGGCCTTACCGGACCAGTTTGAAGTTGCCCTTGGTGCCGGAAATGTCTGTGGGAAACTCATCGGGGGTGCTGCTGCCACACGACCTGTAGCACTCGGGCCTGGGGCAGCTGGGGTCATCCAGCTTGTAGACCTGCAACGGTAAAGAAGAAGCGTAAAGAGAGAGACAGCAGCCACACTCTGCAGGAAGTCTGGTTCCTGAAGCTTCACTGACAGAGATGGACAGAGATTCAGGACATCTACATGTTCCAGACTAACCTGGATTTATTAATCAATTATAGTAATTAAAAGGAAGAAACCTTAGCGTTAGCATATCCAAGCTTAATGGTGATGTTCCTCTCCAGCTCGTTCTTGAACCTGACAGTGTGAACGCCGGAGATGGCCTTCACTACTGTAGACTTCCCATGGGCCACATGGCCGATGGTGCCTTCAGGAACCAGAGAAAAAAACTGATTTTAATGCATTAATCACCGAGCATAACGACAGGGACAAAATGGATTTGAATTCATTTATCACTGAGCATAACAACGGGAAAACAGAATGAGTCCAGTACCGATGTTAATGGTGGCCTGTCTGCTGATGATCTCTGGAGACAGAGGCGTTAAGGTGGACACGTCCTGCAGAGAGAGAGACAGAGGACACAATGATTAGCAGGGAACAGCAGCATTCCTGCTTCTAATCCTGGAGCAGCACAGCGACTCAAAACAAACCAAACAACCATCAGATCTCTGGGAAAGAAGTCAGGACTGTTTTGATCTAAAGAAACCAAACTATTAAAACACACCAGCATTTTAAAGCAACCAGTTTCAGGGAAATATCTGGACATCAGAGATAATACTCCACAGTGACATGTCCAGGAGGATGCTGTCAGTCGTTAGCTCTGCTAATCCACCTCCTTTGCTTTTGCTGCTCCTCTTTAAATCTGCGTCTGGCTCTACTGGTAGAGAGATCTTGGACTTGGGGACGGATGGAAGAGATGGTTTAAACTTCCTCCTTTTCTCCCTGTTATTTTCACCCACTAGGGAACCAGACGCATATATCGCTTATGCTTTGATCCGACTTGGACTAGGACTGGTTATAGAGGAGGCAGATGATCCTCAGTGGAAACCAGACATGTCAAACATAACCGACACTAAAAACGGAGGTTCGGAGACTCTGAAAGTAAATATTTCGGTTGTCAGAGGAGCGGCTGAGGGAGATCCGTTTCCCCGCTGGGCCTGCCGTCATGTGCCGGGTGGAAGCGGCGTTGCTCCGGCCACCGTTCAGCCCAAACATTCCCGACCTCGTTTCAGCCAAATAACCGTCCCGGAGTAACAGCCAGCGGACCGTGAAGCTGTGGAGGCGGTTGAAAGGAGACTCACCAACGTGCTGAGGTCCTGTCTGGCCAGGTGAGGCTGACCGAGCGTTGTACCAGACTCATCCCCCGCCATCTTGGATGAAAAGGGAACGGAAGAGGCGGCGGCTCCGCCTGATCAACGGACAAAGATAATCGCTTCATTATTTTTTTTATTCATATATATATATATTCAGGTTTACCCCTGCCAGTTTTCAAAAGAATACGAACCGGTTAAATTAAACCGATAGGAAAAAAGTTATAAAAACTTCGCTGTTTTAAAGACAAACTGCGCGTTAGAGCGACGGGGTCCTTCATGAACGGCTGATGCAATTTATCACCACCGCGATAAACAGCTCGACTCGGGTTTCTGCCGCTTATTCCTCATAAATACCCGCTTTTTATTAAACTGAAACATTTCTCTGCTAGCCTACAGTCTTTAAACATAAGTTTTATTAAAATAAATATAATGTTCCTCATGTTTGGGGTCCGTCAGTAGAAAGTGACGTCATTTTGTACGATTTGTAGTTCCCTAAAGGCCATTTTGTAGTTTTTTTTTATTTCAATTCTAAAGATTTTTTCTTCTCAGTACATGTACAATAGTTAAAAAGTACATTGAAGTTTATATAATACAGGGTCTGACACAACAACTGGAAGAAAGTTGGAGTCAACACTAAGTCAACATTTCCGTCTTAAATTAAATATTTAGTTTGTTATTGAATTGATGTAATATTCTGATCTTAAATGTCATGTTTTCATTGACTGTAAGCAAAAAATATCTTAAATAACAGAAACCAACTCTTGAAAACATCAGTCTGTATATAACTAATCTACTAAATGTTTCAGTTACTGAAATTAATACACGTTTTAATGCTATTCTAACTTATTGAGTGGGTCGGGAATAGTTTTTCCTCTCCATTTGTAGTGATGCGTCTTCTTACACACACGATCTTCGGAGCTCCGCTCTCCGCCCTTCAGTTCCGCCCAGAAGGGAAATGACGCCGGTGCAGAAGATGGAGTCCGTAAATCCTGTGGGCTGCCGTGGTTCTGGAGCCGTCTAATTCAGAGCCGTGTCGGGGGGTCCTTTCGTCCGGCAGATGGATTACCGTCGGGATCCGGCAGTCCACCGCTGCCCGCCTCTCTCCTGATCCCGGAGCTGAACCCCCAACTTCATGTCCGACGGAGCCAGAGCTGCCTGGTCGAAGAGGGGTTGTGGGGATTCGCACCGCCGAGGTGAGACGGCTGGATCTTAGCCGCTAAGCTAAAGCCCGTCCCCCGCGATCAGGACTGAGCCGCAGACGGCCGCTTTAAACCGTCTTCCTCCAGTACAAAATGCTAAAAACGAGCTTCTGTCGTCGGCTGTGAGAGTCGATGAGACCCGCTGTGTGGAGCCTTTGTTATGGAGCTCTGCTGTCGGCATGAAGCAGAGCTGCAGCTCGCTGGAGGAATGAAAACACCCGGGTGTCTGGAACCCTGAGCCGGGCTGGACATGTAGCTCCTGTCCGCCATCCTGGAGGCTAACCCAAACATCCAGGGTCAGGTGTTAGCCTGGCCCCAAACATCCAGGGTCAGGTGTTAGCCTGGCCCCAAACACCCAGGAGCCACAGTGGGTCAGGTGTTAGCCTGGCCCCAAACATCCAGGGTCAGGTGTTAGCCTGGCCCCAAACACCCAGGAGCCACAGTGGGTCAGGTGTTAGCCTGGCCCCAAACATCCAGGGTCAGGTGTTAGCCTGACCCCAAGCGTCCAGGAGCCACTGTGGGTCAGGTGTTATCCTGGTTTCAGAATCACTGAGCCAGGTGTACTTTCTAAAGAAAAGAGCCTTTCAGAAACCAGCCCAGAGAAGACAAAGCTCATAAATAACAGTAGCAGCTCCACTAAAAAAGACAAAAACACAGTGGAATGCAGCATGATTGAGTCAGGAGTACTTTCTATAGGAAACTGAAGAGTACAGAAAAGAAGCTCCATTTAGAAAACATTGTTAAACACATGAGTACTCAGACAAGAACATTTTCTACAAGAAAGAGGAAAAAATATTTCTTTTTTTTTAGCAGCAATGTGTCAGTTTCAGAGATAGAAACTCTGAACCAAGAATACTTTCTATGGGGAATATGAGCAAAGAATGCACAGATTTAATGGCAACAATTGGTTTGTCCTTATTTCTGCTCAAGACGGACGCAAAGTTAAACATTTCTTGTATTAGAAATAAACGATAAAGATCAACAGAGATATTGGTTGTTTGTAAGTGAAAACATCCTGACTTCCTGTTTCTGTGTCTTTCTGTCAGAACCGGGGAAACATAAACACAGGAAATGCGAGCGGCCTCTTAGCGCTCAGCCGTCACAGCCTGCGATCGTTCGGCCGGGCTCCAAAAGGTACGACACACCCACACACACACACACGCACGCACACACACCCTCTGAACCCCAAACAGCTCTTCCTCTCTTCCACTCCTGTCTGATTTTCTGTCATTTTCTTTGTTTTGGGATGTGAACAAAAACCTGTTTCCAAAGTAATAATTACATTTTTTTAAAGCACTTGAAGTTAATTTTTTGTGATTTTTGTTGTCATGGAAACCACATTAATCTGATATTCTATTCTGTAAGTAGAGACATGAATGTAGAAGGTTTGGCTTATTTTAACACGTTTATTCTGCCAAAATGTAAAGAAAAAATTTAATTTTGAGAAAACAAAGGCCTTTAGTTTCTGTGACTCTGTCCTGGTTTCCTGTTGACTCCACAGCGCCACCTGCTGAACTCAGTGGCTAATTCTGCAACATGTGCTGCAGGCAGGTTGCTGCTCTCCACAGGTGGCCTGAGGTCCTGACATGACCAACATGGCCGACACAAACACAGCATAGTTTGAATCAAACCTTTATTAACTGACTAGTTGTTGACATTTCTGAGCTCAGTTTGTTGTTGCTGACGGCCAGGAATCTGTTTTTATTTAAATTATTAATGAAACAATAAACATTTATGGATGAAACAAACTGGTCCAGTTTTAAGGTGACACTTTCTACTATGAGCCCAGTTTCACCTTCTTTCTATTTCTTGACGTTAAACTTGACGTGTTCAGCTGCGCTGTGACCCGGTGACCTTTAACCTGTTCTGGCTCTGTCATTCAGGTGATTGGCGCTCACTAAAGGGAGTTTGTTAGCATCTACTGGACACAAGGGGCACTGTCCTCTGATTGGCTCGGACAGCCCCCTCTGACATGCCCGTGGCCAATCAGAGGTGAGTGTGTGTTTCCGTGTGTTTGCTGAAGCTCTTCCTTTCACTGCGTTTTCCCGCCTCTGCCTGATGCAGCGCTGACACTAACTAGCCTGACTCCATGTTTGTTTTCTGACTCTTCTGTTCCTCCGTTCTCCTCCTGCCTCAGGTGTGTTATGTCGGGGGGAGATGTGGAGGTGTACCTGTCCCAGGTGCATGATGGGAGCGTGTCGTCGGGTTTCCGTGCTCTGTATGAGGAGCGTCTGCTGCTGGACGTCACGCTGCTGATAGAGGAGCACCACTTCCAGGTAGCGCTCCGATTCATCCAACCGACTGGATCAGTTCAGATAAATATTAGAGATTTCTCTGCACCAGCTACAACTAACAAGACTTTACACTCTTTGTGAACTTCCTGCTCATTTATTGTTGATATTAGCAACAGGGGTGATGTCACACTGTGTGTGTAACAGAGAATTGGCTGTAAAGCAGGAAAATGTTTAAAAACTAAGATAAAATGATCAGAAAGTTGATATTTTAAGCAGCAATTAGCAGAGTTAGCATTAACTACCATAAACAAATGGAGACGGTGCAGATTCAGGCTTTATTGAAAAGAAAAGTGAATTTTATTCTTAAAACAGATTTTGAAAATTGGTTTTTGAAATCAAATGTTAATTTATACATCTGGAATAGTGATTAATCAATAACTGAAATAATCATTGAATATTTTAGTAATCAGTTAAAAGTGAACTAGACTCTAAAAACATTCAATTTGCTGAAAGAACAACGGTCAGTAATTCAGACCAAAGTATGTAAATTTTGCATTTAAGTAAAAAAAAAACTAAATATGTTGTCAGAATAATCAATCATCAGAAGCATTGATTAATCAGTCATTTAATCGTCAGAATAGTTGATTAATTGACAGAACAATCAATTAATTGTAAATAATTGATCATCAGAGCAGTTAATTGTCAGTATAGTTGATTCCTGGTTAAAGAAATTGATTGTTGTAGTTGATAGAATAATCCACCACTGAATAATTGATTAATCGTCAGAACAGTCAGTTTCTGCCAGCTGCAGCCGTAGATCTTGTGTTGCTAGATCGGTAACCAAGGTGTGCTGACTCCGCCCACAGGCCCACAAGGCGCTGCTGGCCACGCAGAGCGACTACTTCCGGGTTATGTTCACGGCCGACATGCGGGAGCGGGACCAGGATAAGATCCACATGAAGGGGCTGACGGCCGCCGGCTTCGGCCACATCCTGCGCTTCATGTACTACGGCTCTCTGGAGCTCAGCATGCCCACCGTGCAGGAGATCCTGCAGGTATCCCTGCCTCTCCGGCGACTGAAGCTGAAGCTTTAACTCTGAGCTTAAAAACCTGCTTGTGTCTCTGCAGGCGGCCATGTACGTCCAGCTGACGGAGGCGGTGGAGTTCTGCTGCTCCTTCCTGCTGGCTAAGATCTGCCTGGAGAACTGCGCCGAGGTCATGCGCCTCCTGGAGGACTTCAGCGTCGGCGTGGAGGGCGTCCAGGAGCAACTCGACAACTTCCTCCTCGACAACTTCGTCCCTCTGATGAGCCGAGCCGACTTCCTGTCCTACCTCAGTCTGGAGAGACTCCAGGTCTGACAGAAGGTCTTAGATGTTCACGCCGATCCGCGTTCGTCATCTCAATTATTGATTAGAGCCGATTGTAACATAAAAACAGTTTTTAGCTTAGAAAACTTTCTGCAAGACTTAATGAATCTGTCGGCATCACAGAGTGTAGAGATGGATTTTTAGGGTGACACTTTGAATCAGAAACAAATTTTTCTATTAACTGTTTAAATTATGAGACTGATGAGAGGAAAAGAGAAAACAAACTAGAAAGTTCAGCATCAGATTCCATCAAAAATAGGATTATGATGAATTAAATTCTGTGATTTAAATGACTTTTGGTTCAATTAAAATAAAAAAATATCTAAAATTGTTTAAAATGTTGATACTTGAATACATTTTTGAGCATTTTAAATCAATTCATGATTCCTAGGATTGTGGATTGCAATGCGTTTTAAAGTTGGGGGCGCCAGAAAAATAGATGAGAAATTTTATTATTATGAAAAATAATAAGAAAATAAACTTAAATCCCATTAATTGTTTTAATCTTAAAAAGTGTTTTTTATTCATCTGTTTGTATATTTAGTATTTTTGTCTGTCTGGGTTTGCAGACGGGTTCTGGAGTTGGGTTCTGTTTGGGGTTCGTGTCTGGAATCGTTTTTCTGATGTTTTTTTCTCCTGGTTGCGTTTCGTCGCAGGCCTACCTGAACAGCGACGCTCTGAGCCGCTACCCGGAGATCGAGCTGTACGAAGCCGTCCAGGCCTGGCTGAGACACGACCGGCGGCGCTGGAGGCACACCGACACCATCGTGCAGTCCATCCGCTTCTGTCTCATGACGCCGGCGGACATCTTTGAGAAGGTGAGCACAGCGCCGTGCAGCAGCGCCGTGCAGCAGCGCCGTGCAGCAGCGCCGTGCAGCAGCGCCGTGCAGCAGCGCCGTGCTGCAGCGCCGTGCTGCAGCGCCGTGCTGCAGCGCCGTGCTGCAGCGCCGTGCTGCAGCGCCGTGCTGCAGCGCCGTGCAGCAGGACTCCTCGGAGGCGTCCAGGCTGAGGTTTCTGTCTCCTCAGGTGAAAACGTCGGAGTTCTACCGGTACTCCAGACAGCTGAGGCAGGAAGTGGACCAGGCGCTCGGATATTTCCACGACGTCAACCAGCAGCCGCTGTTGGAGACGCGCTCCAACCGCATTCGCTCCGTCCGGCCGCAGACCGCCGTGTTCAGGGGAATGATCGGCCACAGCATGGTGAACAGCAAGATCCTGCTGCTGCAGCGGCCAAAGGTGACACAGCACCGTCTGTTTGGGTCAACGACAACGTATCTATTGATTGATTATTCAATGTTTTGTTCATACCTCAGTTTTGCTGGTTCTGTTTATCGTTAGACCGTTTGCTCCATGGTTGGTTCGATAATTTGTTTGATTTATTGTTTTATTCTTCTATCCTTTATTTTGTCTGTAGTGTTTTACAATAAATTAGGCTTAGTGATACATAAACATGCTTTATTATTGTTCATTCACTAAAACTAATAAAGTTTTATTAAGTTTGAACCTAAAAGTGATGACCTATTAATGTCGCTGCCATAAAAATCTTATTTCCAGAAATTCAGAACGTTTTACATAACAGATTTTTGCTCCATGAATGTATTAATTTCTTCACTTTCCTCCTTTTATCAGTTTGCTCAGTGTTGGAATCATGTTAGTGTGTATTTAAAGACTTTGTCGGACCCAGCAGTGTGTCGCTAACCGCTGCCGGCGCTGTGTCTCAGGTGTGGTGGGAGCTGGAGGGCCCCCAGGTGCCGCTCCGACCCGACTGCTTGGCCATCGTCAACAACTTTGCCTTCCTGCTGGGCGGAGAGGAGCTGGGGCCCGACGGCGAGTTTCACGCCTCCTCCAAGGTTTATCGCTACGACCCGCGGCAGAACTCGTGGCTGCGCATGGCAGACATGTCTGTTCCCAGGTCAGAGCTCCTTTCTATGAACTTTGACCTTTGTTCTGAAAGCAAACAATTCGGCCTTAGCTTGAAAACGATGCTCTGAGGTTCTCCATCCAATCTGAGGAACTTTATTTTGTAAATTTAATCAATCAGTAGCTAACAGAACCCCTAGCTGCTTTAGTTCTGGTAAATTATTGTTTGTTTTGCTGGTTTTGTAGGTCAGAGTTCGCAGTGGGAGTCATCGGGAAGTTCATCTACGCCGTGGCGGGCCGAACCCGAGACGAGACCTTCTACTCCACGGAGCGCTATGACATCACGGAGGACCGCTGGGAGTTCGTGGATCCGTATCCCGTCAACAAGTACGGCCACGAGGGAACCGTCCTGAACGGGAAGCTCTACATCACCGGCGGCATCACGTCCTCCTCCACCTCCAAGCAGGTGTGTGTGTTTGACCCGGGCCGGGAGGCCGGCGGTGGCGGCGGCGGGTCGGGCGGGTCGGACTCCCACAGGACGCGCTCGGCCCGCGGCCCGCTGCTGCCCGGAACCCACGCCAGCTGCTGGGAGAACAAGTCCAAAATGAACTACGCTCGCTGCTTCCACAAGATGATCTCCCACAACGGGAAGCTGTACGTGTTCGGCGGCGTGTGCGTGATCCTGCGGGCCTCCTTCGAGTCGCAGGGCTGCCCGTCCACCGAGGTGTACGACCCGGAAACGGACGAGTGGACCATCCTGGCCTCCATGCCCATCGGCCGCAGCGGCCACGGCGTAGCGGTGCTGGACCGGCAGATCATGGTGCTGGGCGGCCTGTGCTACAACGGCCACTACAGTGACTCCATCCTCACCTTTGACCCGGACGAGAACAAGTGGAAGGAGGACGAGTATCCCAGGATGCCTTGCAAACTGGACGGCCTGCAGGTGTGCAGCCTGCACTTCCCAGAGTACGTGCTGGAGCATGTCCGGCGCTGCAGCTGAGGTCCGCTTCACGTTTTGTACCGACGAACTGTCCGCCTGGCGCCGCCGCGCGGGAACCAGGCGTCTCCGGGCGGGTCGCCCCGGCGACCAGTGCTTACCGACAGGTGAGGCGCCGGGCGGCTCGGGCGTTTTCACAGTTACCCTTTCTCAGAAAATTAAAGAAGAAAATGATGTCAGAAAACAAAAAGGTTTCATTCATTCACGTTTGGACTGGAGTGACCAGAAACGCACTGGAAGCGTCAGAGCCCGGTTCTGGTTCCGGTTCTGGTTCTGGTTCTGGTTCTGGTTCTGGTTCCAGTTCTGGTTCTGGTTCCGGTTCTGGTTCTGGTTCCTCCTGAACACTTTTGCAGCCTAGCTTAGCTGAAATACTTTAAACCCCAACAAAACGAATCAGATATTCAACATAGCGTGCTACTCCGTAGCGTAGCTGAACTCGGTGGTTTCGGACTCGTCTGGTTCCAGTTTGGCTTCCAGTGCGTTCCAGTTTTCAGTCCCAGTTTCCCACCGAGCCGTAAACACGTTCATCCCACGCCGCGTCTCTCTGCTCCCCGCCGCCGCCGCCGTCACACCGACAGGAAACCGCGGCGTTAGATTTAGAAGCTGCGCTGTTTGGTTTTGTTTACATTCCTGCACTTTATCGGTTCTCAATGTGAGTGTAAATAGTTTCCTGCTCTGGAGGAGAGAAACTGACCCGGTTTGACACGAGATCAGGGCTTTTTGGGGGCATTTCAACAAATCTGGACCTCATTCAAGAACATTTTCCACCTGATTGTTGATGGGAATAAAAACGTTTTAATCTGGGGATAGAATCTGTGACAGCAGTAAATAGTAGAGATTATCATCTCACATTCTCATAATGTTAGTTAATTAGCCGTTTATTACTGCTGCTACTTAAATATTGATAATGTATTGAAATAAACAGAAGCCTTTAAATGAAAGAGCTTGGAAATAAATTCAGGAGCAAAATAACATTAGAACAAGAGTTTCTGGTTAAAACAAGAACTTGATATAAGAAACTTTCTTTAATGCAAATCAAGAAAACGTTTTTATAAGTAGATGCAAAATTCATGAAAACAAGAAAACCTTATTTTAAAAATAAAGAAAATATTGTTATAATGAGAAATAAAACATGTTAAAAAGAGATAAAACATCATCTTAAAACCAGAGTTTCCAATTTCAACAGAAGTTTTATATCTTATTATAAGGAGAAACTTTCTCATTTTAACAAGATAAATTAAAACATTGTCATAAAGAGATAAACTTATTAAAATTAGGAACTTAGTCGTTAAAATGAGAAAACATTGTTATAACGATGCAAAACTAGAAAATTTCCTGTTAAAATAAGAAAATCTTGTTCTATTTACAACATTTTCTTATTTAACAGGGAATAATTTGATGTTATTTAGAAACCTGAGTTTTTAAAATCTTGTTAAAACAATTTTTCTTTTTAAAACCAGATATTTGTCCTGAATTTATTTGCGTGTTAAAACGTTTCCATAGTAACAAAACTTCTGCGTTAAAAGTTTTATAATCTGCTGTCTGCCAAAAACATCAGCTGGTCTTTGCTGCTTTATTTGTTTTGCATTTGCTTTATTAAAATATGCAAAATTAAACACTGAAAACCAAAATGTGCAACAGTTGCTTAAAATATTCAAACTGTTACCAGAATAATGTAAATTCTAGATATCGGCACAAAATTGGGGTTAAAATTAGCTTTGGTTACGCTAGCTCCGGCTAACTTGGTAGCTAGATTTAGTTTGATTTGACATAAAAACTAACAATTTTACTTGACTTCTTATGTAACTAAATAAACTGAAAAAATAATTTAACATTTAAGTAAGTTTAACCTCAATATCTTCAGTTATTTAAAACAAAGGGATCCAAAGTGCTAACGTTAGCTTCAGCTCATGATGTCGCTACAGCTATCTTAGCAACTAGCTTTAAATTGTCTACGTTAATTTTTAGTTTAATAACCACTTAAAAATATATACAATAAATATGAAAATAGTATGCGATTGAACCACAAAATTGCAAAATAAAAATTTGTAATGTTAGCTTATAAACATTTTTAAAATGTGTTTCCACCATAAACTGCTTTAACTGTTTTGTTATGTAACTGTGTGACAGAATGAAAATAATGTTTTCATTCAATGTATAAGTTATAGAAAACCAAACATGAGCAGATAAACCTACCTTTAGCTTATGCTAACTATAGCTAACCTAGGTGTAATTAGCTACAGCTAACAGTTAGCATTCACTTCATTTGGTATACAAACACTAACTAACTTATAATATGTAATTATGTAGGATGACTTAAAAAAATAAATATATTATAACATATTTACACCAAATAGTCTCAGCTCTAGTTTAGGTTAGACACAGTTAACTTTATTTGGCCAACAAATTTTAATCCATCACAGTTTTTTCTCAAAATACAATGTTGTGTGTTCATTATTTACAAAAACATTGGTAAAGTTAGTGTAGTTAAATCACAGTATTTTATCACAGGAAAAGTAATTCAAATGAAATAAATCTTTGTTAGATCAGAAACATTTATACTTCATCATTAATAAATATTCTGCTTTGTTATGTAATTATGTGAAATAGCGAAACAATACTTCTTTTTACCTAATTGAATCTCATTTACAGTTGTGGATAATGTTAGCATATCATGCTAAAATTAGCGTTAGCTTAAACTAGCTATGTTAGCTGCTAGCTTTCACTTGATTCGGCCTGAAACCTTCATTTATCCAAATAGTTGTCTTTGTTCTCTAAAACATGTTGATAAATTACAAGTTAATAAATATAAAATGTTTAACAGTTTAATCGTATAAACATTCAAAAATAACAAACTGTTGTTTCTCCACTTTCGGTGTAGAATTATTTATTATAATGAAATTTAAACTGTTATTTACAGGAAACCAACTTGGATTGCGGTTAAATCACTTAGCGTTAGCATTGGCTAGCTAAAACTAGCTAGCTTGATTTTAGCTCCCTCCTTAATTTAGTTTATCTTCTTTCATTCTTGTTTTCTTCTTTGCATTTTGGACACAGCTGCTCACTCATTTGGTCACATATGTTGGTTTTTTGTGCCAAAAGAAGAAGAAAAACTGTTTGTTGTTCAGTTGGAGGATTTTTTAATTTTTTGCCAGATATTTCATCTGTTATTCTAAGATGTTCTTGTTTGAGGTCCTTTGGTAATTTACCTCGGCTAAATGATTACCAGCCTTCGTTTCCACAAAAACAGACTGTTTTCATTTCAGACAGATAATTTAATCTGGCAGATCTAATCCCGCCGTTGTTTTAGATTAAAGCTCGAACATTTCATCCTCCAGGCCACGTAGCTGAGCAACGACCAGCCTGTTTTATTTTGAGCTAACTGTGAAAAGGGCTAGAGCAAATAATGATGCCGTCACGTCTTTCTGCTGCGTATTTATTTAATTTATGAGGTAGTGCTTTTCACTGAGCTATGCAGTAACAGTATTAGGAATGTTTTTATTATCAGAATCTCATTCACAGCCCGGTTCTTCAGTGTTTCTGTCGTTTTTCATCTCCACCCTGCAGCAGCATGTGAGTTTCTCTGTTTTATTTATTTTTCTGTTCTTGATGAATCAGTAAAGTCAGAACAGATTTACTTCCTGAAATCTGTCTTGATGTGAATTATAAATATATCAGGAACTTGAAGGTAAACATTCATTTCAAATGGTCATTCTGGAGCATTTATTATTGCGTCATCCCTTTACATTTTCTCTGGGTCGCCGTTATTCGCCGCTCCGCTCCAACGCTGCTGTTTGAAGAAGAAACTTAAACCAGTAAAGTTCAGCCGTCCCCACCGGAGGAACACGCAGCATCCTTTAGTCGCCATTTTCCCGTCTGTCCGTAGGAAAACAGATCAGAGGACGCTAAAAAATAAACTTTCATCGCTTAAACGACTGTACGGGGAAAAGAGAGAAAAATCTGAATAACATATCTTACTCTGAGTAGAAACTCTTTGGAAACGATTTGTAACCTTTCCAGAAATAAATGTTCATACTGGTCAACCTTCAGCTGCTGAGGAGTTTTTATTTGGTTTTCCTGTCACTTGTTTATCATTTATTTTAAAAAATTTACTTTTATTCCTTAAATGTTTCATGGAAAAATCTGCACATAATCAAGAAACTTATAGCATCATATTGGAATATCTACAGCTACTTTTAATCCATCAATGCAGATATTAATGGAGGTATCTGTAAAATGGAGGCTGTAAATACTAAAACCTGCTGCTGTTATGTCCAAGAAGAATCCCTGGATTTTATTCAGTTCCACTTATTGGAGGGACACAAACGTTTTAGGATGAAAAGATCAGAAATTTGACTTTCAGAATGGAATGAAAAAAATCAGATTTGGATCACATTTTTCTGCTGTGTAAATTGTAGTTACTGTCTGAAGTCAGAGGTTTTTTCAGACCCGTTGTAACCTGGATCCCACATCAAGAATTACTTTTATTTTTATTAATAAATTATTTTTAACAGAATAAATTTTGAAAATAACAAACGTAAATCAAATCAAAGTTAAAAATGTTTTTAAAGGGCCAGCAGCTGATGGCAGAATTAGTTTTTTTCTCTTTCAAAGGAATAAAATGATGTGAATTTTCCATTAGTGTTAGTTTACTGAATCATTTTTGGGCTTCAGTTTGATTTTAATAGATTAGTTTCATTAGATTTTCAATTAAAAATGAAAAAAAATTAATAATACAACTAATAACTCATTAAGCTTTTTATTTGCAGTTCACAGTAAAACGATTTAACACATATATGAGAAAACGTCTTTTCTCAAAGTCGATTCTATGTTCCATCAACGCGCATGCGCAGAGTTCTCCTCCTGCGGCTTGCCGTAGTAAAGCGAATGTCATCTGAAAGAGAATGACTTCTCTCAGATTGGTAACTATGCTGAACATTATTCTACATGTTTTCCAGCTGTAATCCGTATCAATAATCTGTATGTCGTAGTTTTGTATCGTTATTTGAGGGTTTATTGAAGATATGCGCAGGTTTTGTCCGCGTCGGTCTTTAGCATGTTGCTAGCTGCTTTCGCTAACTCTTCGGTCCAAACTGGCCAATATATAAAAACGAGTGTTTGATATTTTAACTTCTCTCTTATTCTCGTCGTTTTGTTTTATGTTTGAATAATTATATGTATTTTTTTCTTAAATAAAAACGCTCGGACTCATCTCTGCGAGTTGCTGTCGTGCCGCTGTTTCTCCGCCAGGCGTCGCTGTTGGCCGCGGCTCCCGGGTTAACGGCCCTGATGAGCGGCTCGGTTCTGGCTGCCAGCGAGGGGAAGAAGAAGAACTCCCAGGCCGCTCTGAGCATCGACGAGGTGACGTCACCAGCCACTGGGTTTGGGTTGTTTTGAGTTTTTTCCAACTCAGATTTGTTATAAAAACACTAAATAACCAGATGGATGTCAAAATCATACATTAGTTACCAAGAAAACCATAAATCTAAACATAATCTGTTTTTGCTGGTTGCTCCAGTTGCCGTCTCTGTACACCAGACCCGAGTCGACGGCGGCGCCGCTGGAGCCTGAGGCGGGCCAGCTGGAGCAGAGCGTGGCGTCCATGAGGAAACGGGCCACGCCCTACACAGACAGCTGTCAGGTGGGTGAGGCACGGTGGTGGCAGCAGCATGCTGTGGGGAGGTTGTTCTTCAGCAAACAAGGGAACGTAGAAAGCAGATGTGGTTTTCCTTCCACTAAACTTTTATGCACTGCTTTCTGTGCATCACAGAAATGTGTGTTTGATTATTTGGTTACTGAGAATTTATAATCGATTTTAATTATTGCTGTTTTGGTTGTTTGTATATTTAAAATATTTTCCAGTTCCAGTGACAAATGTTCTCTAGAAATTAAAGGTTTTTTTGTCTTTTATTGCACACATTTGCATTAATATAATGTTATTGTATTTCTATTATTGTATTAGTTGAAAATCTTTTAAAAAGTAACAGCATTACCGTTTATCGCAATGATTTCTGGAACAATTTATCGTCCAGAATAATTAGTTTTGGGCTTCAATAAACTCTGATTTTGATTCATTCATGCTGATCAGTTTCTGATTTATTTCTGTTTTTGTTCTTCTGAATGTCATCATAAACCCAGATTAACTCAGCTGTTATTTTCCCATCATGCAGTTAGTTTAATAATTAGCCTTTAATTCAGAGTTTAACGGGTTTTTGTTGTTTGTTTTTGCAGCAAAATGTCCGGCTTGCAGTGGAAAAAGTTGAGGTAAATTCACCAATTTATTTATTTATTAGACAGAAGAAAATGTAATTTTACTTAAATGTTTTAGTGATATTTTTATAAATATATATAGACTAGTAACATCTTTAGTGTAACTCACTTTTATAACATAATTAACCAATAATTAATTGTTTAGGTGGGAACAGAAGCAGAAATGTGAAAAACTATTTTCCTCTTTACAAATTTTTACTGGTTTTGCTTTTTTTTTGTTTCTTAAATACTTTTGATTATCATTAAATAAATTTTTTATATCAAGAAGTTGAGATAATGTTCACTTTGGTTAGTTTTTTCAGTGATGAATCAGTTTTTCTCTGTTTCTTGTGTTTGATGGACGGTTAGTTTTTAACTGTGTTTATCTGAATTATTCTGATGTTATAATGTAAATTCATAAAAGAATAAATGTGTTGTTAAAATCAAATCCATTTTTTCTTGGTGTTTGTATCACAGCAGGTGTACAGAACGGCGGAGCCGACAGTGAACGCATCGTTAGCGACTGTCAGAGGTGAGCAGAACAAGATGGCCGCCACAAACTGCAGAATATTCTGTCAGCAGTTTCCTGTTTATTTCTGACATGTTTATAAACAGCTGACAGAGCAGCTCATTAAAATAAAAAATATTAAAAAAATAAGATATTTGATATTTCGTTCTATTTAGAAGAAACAAGTTTATCTTTTTCCACTTTGTTTTGAACTGAAATGGTGATTACATAAAAAATTTAATAAACATTTTATTATTGCCTTTTAAAATAAATAAAATGATGAATATTCCATTATTGTTAATTTACAGAATAATATTTGGGATTCAGGTTGATTAAAATTTTTTAAAAGTTAAATAATAATCCAGAAAAAATAGATAATAAAATACAAAAAGAAATAACATTAATAAATAAACTTTAAATCAAACAAAACAAAAGAATTTGATGCATATTCAATAATTAATTAACATACGTAAATAAAATATACATAAAATCTTAATTTAAAAAAAAATTCTGACAAAATAAATACAACAAAAGAATATGTACAAAAATAAGAATTAAAAGGTTAAAACTGCGTTCAGAAATTTAAACTGACAAATAGATAAATAATAGAAAAAGAAAAATTTAATTTTAAAAATATTTGACGTCTTTATATTTCTTTTAAAAAACGAATCTTTAATCTCCGATTTGGCCCGGTTGTTGTTGGTTCTGGTACTGAAAAGCTTCTCGGTTCTGTCATGTTCCTGGTTCTGGTTCTGATCCTGTTCCTGGTTCTGGTTCTGATTGTGTTCCTGGTTCTGATCCTGTTCCTGGTTCTGGTTCTCTCAGAAACGTACCGGTTCCTCAGTGACCCGCCTCCGGACCTCTATCCCAGCGCCGCCGCCATCAGTTTCTCCGGCTTCCTGGGACTCTACCTGGCCAGAGGTACCATCTGTGTTCCGGACATCAGACCGGACCGGGTCGGGTCGAACTGGACCGGGCCGGTCTGACATGTTTTGCTCCTCCAGGCTCCAGGATGAAGCGGTTGGCGTTTCCTGCGGTTCTCATGGCGCTCAGCGCCTCCATGTTTTACCCCCAGCAGGCCGCCGCCCTGGTCAAGGTGAGCAGGCCGACCCAGAACTGGTTCTGGTTCTGGTTCAGATTTGCTTTCAGGTTCTAGATAACTTGTTTTGTCTCCTCTGACTCTGGGTTATAAGTAATGGGAGCTAAAAATCATTTCTTTGCTGTTTAACTCAGGAAGCAGCGGCTCGGTTCTGTTTCTCTTCATCTTATTGATCTTTTAATAGCTGATTTATTTTCTGGCTTCGGTTTAATTTGGGTGAAAACTTTCTGCCGTTTGGACTCGTTTCCTCCAGGAAACAGTTTGTGTTTCCTGGAGGAAACTGAAGCTGTGAATGAAGTTTCCTCCGCAGGTCGGTGTGTTTTAATCCCAGAGTTTCCTCTTAGCTTGGTGTGAGAAACACGCCGACCCGTCGGACCGGAACCTCAACAGAACCTGGAAATGATGCCGGAATCTCTCTGACCGACTGAAAGGAAATTTATAGAAAACCAGAATAATATTCTGAGAGATTCTACGCTGATGATGTGAAACTTTATTCAAGTAAATTCAGATTGTTAGTTTTCTTAAATGAACAGCCAACCAGCGTTGCTAAGCAAACAAACACATAAAAAAATAACATTTGAACTGTTTAGGAAGCCTTTTCATCATGACACATGATATCATCAACATGGTGGAATTTAGCTCTTTAGCATTAGCTTCCACTAAATACCATGTTGGTATAGCGCTTAATGTTAGCAGAATTAATGTTTATTATTAGTGCTTCAGGGTTTTAGCTAGCAGTGCCCACCACTGTTTATCATTAATATTATTATTATTTTATTCTATTTCTCCCCTTTAGTCCTTTCAATCTGATCATTTCGTCTTTTGTAGGGAAAAAGTTCGGACACAAATGATGGACATTTTTTTCTGGATTATTTGTTATCATAACTAAATTACTTGATTTTGAAATTTATTGTCATTTATTTTCCATTTTCACCAGTTGAGTCGAGACCAGGTGCTCACCTGGACTCGGCAGGGCCGCGTTACCATGGAAACTCTGTGGAAAGATCCCCCGTTTAGCAAGAAAAAGGTCAGTCTGGAAAAGTAGCATGATTGTAACTTCTGTTGACTCCGCCTAACCTCACTCTGACTGTTAATCCTTTAATTACAGAATAGTTTTGCGTGTTATTAATGATAATAAATATTGATCTGTTTGTGTTTAGGCGGTGAAACCTGGGAAGTCAGAAGAAGCAGAGAGCAGAACCAGCTGATCGGCTGCAGGTCACAGAACCCAAAGCGGCTCTGAGGGACGCCGGCCTTGGAGACGGTTCTTCCTCCTCTGCTCTTCATCGTTATCTCTCTCCTGTGACCTGAGGCGTCTGTAAACACCCGGCGGCTTCAGACCGACGCCAACATGAACTCTCAGTTCACTGGATCGTCTCCTGGTCCTGATAACAGGGAATCATCTGCAGTTCTGCTTCCTCACTGGTTCTGTCCAAACCTCATTGCCGTCTCACACCTCCTGTTGTTTTAATATTTACGGTTAAATAAGTTTAGATTATGTGAGTGTGTGTGCCTGGTTGTGTGTCCTGTCTGTCTCTGTTGCCCTGCGACAGACTGGTCACCTGTCCAGGTGACCTGTGACTCCGCCTCTCGCCTGAAACGTAGCTGGACAGGCAGCATCACCTCCTGACCCCACGAGGGACCAGGTGTTAGAAAATGGATGAATTTAAATCATTGATCCAGAAAATGACTTATAGCTGCAGCCCAACGTTAGTTGATTAAAATATTATTATGATGCTTTCTGCGTGTTTATCCACCATAAATGTTATTAAATAAATGTTTATGCATGGCTACATGTTCTCACTAAATGTCATTAATTATGTTATTTAATGATAATAAAACATATTTTGTGGTTTTGAAAGTTTTCTGATCTTTTTAGTTTTTTTACACACTAAACTTTTTAAGTTCATGTTGGGTTTGATCCCATCACCTTGTAAAGTATTAATACCTACAACATTTATAATTATTGTGTTTAAGTTTCCTTTGTTTTGTATTTATTGACAACATTTGAATAGTTACTTCACTTTAAACTTGTTTGTTTAACCAGAAAAGATCTGCAATGTTTTAAAAGTCTAATATTAGCTTGTTGAGCTAAACCATAAATTATCAGGTTATAGTTTCATAATCAGACCTCAGAGGGTCATATTTAGATTTTAACAGCAGCTCTACTGTTGGATCCTAACACTTATTCCTCAAATTCTCCTAAAAAGCCCAGTAGTTTTAAAAAACTTCATATCTTCTCTTTTCCTTCATTACTATTTAACTGAGCAGCAATGTTCTCAAATTTCAATTATTTATTTCCATGTCCAATAATCTTCTGATTCACGTTTTTCCTACAGCTAATAAAAACATCTTCCATCGTTTCTGGTTTTTACATAAACCAGTAAAATGTTTCCCCATTCAGAAAACTGACTGGTTCTTATTCTATTTTGAATTTTCTCCTGTTTTTCCCCTGATCCTTCAGATCTCACTGGGTTCTGATTCTGTTTTTTTATAGCGGTGATCAAACAAGTTTCAGATGCATCACCGTCACCTTGCAGATTGGATCAGATGGTTTTGCTACGACAATCACCCTAGAACAGTTTTATACTAAAAATGTTAAAAACTTCATCCCAGATAATCTCTGAAAGTTTCCTTATATCTAATAAACATACTTATTACATTCTATATGTTGTACTGTTTCTAATTTTTCACAATAATTAGAGCCTGTATTTTGTTCATGAATTATTTTCAGAGTATTATTTAATCCTGCTTGTCCAGATCTTATTCTGGATATAATATTATCTCTTTTAACTTTAGTGGTTTTTCCAGGGAGACTAAAGAGACTTTGTTGAGTCATTACTGCTCGTTTATTGATTCTAAACTAAGAAGTACAGAAATGCTGGTTAAGATTAAACAGAATAACATATTTGTAAACTAAATAAAGTAAAATACACTCAGAATCACAACGTTGATACATTTCCCTATTTAGAAGCTGAACTTGTAGAAATGAGCTCTGGTTTGAGCGGAGAGCAAAGCCGAGCCGATGGACGGTCTGCCGCCCTGCGGTCACTCCTCGGCCGGAGTCGCCATCTTGACCAGGCTGTCCTTGTCGAACCTGAAGAGCCTCCAGCCCTCCTCCTGGGACAGATCCTCGGCGCCGCGCCGCTTGTAGAACTGGACCGACGGCTCGTTGTTCTGCGCCACCACAAACATCATGCCGGTGCAGCGAGTCTTCATGGCCAGCTGGACCACATGATTTAAAAAACACAAAAACATTATAAGTGACATTTTGGGAACAATCCGGAGGCCGATTAAAGAAACTAGAAGCCAGTTTTGTGTTTCCTTACGTCACTGAGGTGCCGCAGGATTCCAGATCCGATGCCGAGCCCTGAACGGAAAGAGACGAACTTTAAAACTGTTTTATTTGGGGAAGCAGAGGAACAGAAACTGATTCACTCGGCGGTTTTCTTACCTCTGCACTTGTCCATCACATAAAACTCCTCCAGGTAGAGCTGCTTGCCCACCCAGGGGTCATAGGTGAAGTAGTACATGGCAAAGCCCACCACGTTCGGCTCTGCAGAGAAAAGGGCAGGTTAGTTTTTGTGAGGGTGTCCAAAGTGTGGCCTGGGGCCTGTTTGTGGCCCTCTATGAACAGCAGAGAAACAGAAGAAACAGCAGAGGAACAGCAGAGGAACAGCAGAGGAACAGCAGAGGAACAGCAGAGGAACAGCAGAGGAACAGCAGAGGAACAGCAGAGGAACAGTGATCCACATCCTCTTTGTCTTACAGAGAATAAACATAAAAGAAAAAAATCTAAAGTTGGATCAGGTCAACATTTAGGTGTTGGCAGGTTTTGTTTTATTAAAATATTGCTTTTTGTTTGTAGTTTGAGGGAAAAAAACTTATTTTTTTTTCATTAAAATACTAAACTATATCTGTATTTGTGGCCCTCAATCTTTTTCCACTTGATGTTTTTGGTTCCCATGACAACGGTTTGGTTTAGATTAGATCTGTTGATGGAAAAACACGGCTTTATTTCTGTATTTCTGTATTTTAAATGAGTTTTCCACCCGACCCCTGATGAGCGGTCGTACGCTCGCTGTGCGGGTGGAAATGTTTTTCTGTCTCGTTCTCAGGTGGTTGACCTTTGACCTCCTTCTCCTGTGTTTCATGTGGAAACATCCCGGCTCTGATTTCAGGCGTATCTTTGCTGTTACTGCTGAGTTTTGTCTGCAGATTGTTTCAGGCTGAACACCTGCAGCCCTGACTTGGCTCTGCTACTGGACGTAAACAGGAAGCAGAGCTGCTGACGCCTGACGGGTGAACCAGTTGGTGAGAAACTGGAACAGCTCATCAGGAACATAAAACCAGTATGACTGGTTTCTCTGCACTGGTTCGTACCGTCGCTATTGTTCTCTCCTGGAGTTTCAGCGATGATGCAGTGGTAAAATGGCGTTTCACCGAACCCATCCTCAAGGAGATCTGGAAGGAAGAAACGTTTAAACCAAACCATGAAGAAGAGCAGCGATGACTTACGGAAACATCCAGACTAAAAGGAGAACCAGACTCTCACCCTTTTCCGTCAGCGTAACCTGGCTCTCCATCTCTTCATATTTTGCAAGTTCCTGAAATGACAGGAAACGTTTAGTTGGGTAACATTGGCACTGAACTCTTGCTTAACCGTAACAGAGAGACAGCGAGCAGCGTCTCACAAACAGGTTTAAACCACCAGAGATTAGATTTGTCACACTGACTCAATGATTGTTTTAGTTAAACTGGTTTCTTGGTTTAAAGTAAATCTTTTAGGGAGTTCTCCTCAGATAGACTCTGATTGGGGAACAAAGCTGCAACATTTGTTGCTTTTCCAGCTGCTGAAAATGAGTCAAACCAACCAAACCGTCTGAAAAACATGTTCTCCTGCTCGCCTGAGGGGGCGCTGCACCAAGAACCACTGAAGGAAACAACCAAAAAACACCTCTGAAGAAGACACTTCCTTCTTCACAAAATGAAAAGAAAATGAAGTGGCCTCATATTTTAGCATTTGTAGGATTCCTCTTTTGTCTTTGGTAAAAAGCCATGAGTCATTTCTCCTGCTAGCATTAGCCTAGCATGTTTGTTTTGGTTACATTTACCCAGAATGCCCTGCGCTGAAGTCCAGGCCTGTTTGAGTGGTTTTCGGTTCACATACGCATCCGAACCGAACCAGAGTTCATTATTTTACGTTTCATCACAAATATTATGACCTTACATTTATTTTTTTATTTCTCCAAAGTACAAAGTAAAATCTCATTCTTTGATATCGTTCAACTACATTAAACAAGTTTTATTTTATTTTTCTACATTTATCGAAAGTACTTTTATCTGTTTATCATTTGTGGTTTCTGATGTGTTGCTACATGTATTGAATTTACTTCCTGGATTTCTCACCACACAGCTGCAGTTCCGCAGCTCACATCCTTTATGATCAGATCCAGTAAGTTTATTAATATCCATATGCTTTAGGCCTGGCGGTCTGCACCTTTAAACTCCTCAAAGCACATTATGTTCCTTTGTTTCATATAAAACGAAGTGAGATTAGATTGTAAAGGTCTCATATTTTGCAGACATGGCTGTGATATTGTTATTAATGCCAGGTCAGCTGGTTCTCAGGGTCAGTCTGGAAGAACAGAAGCTNAGAGAGACAGACAGACAGACAGACAGACAGAATGACCTTATATGGAGAACCGGAAGTGAGAACTGTTGGGGATCTGACCTCATTCTATGTCATCCTCCACCAACCGACGTCAGTTTGATTTTTCACCGTCAAAAACATTCAGACGTCAGTTTATCTCTTACCTTCACCAGTCGTAATATATCGGACACATCTCTGGGTTCAGCCTTTCGTAATTTATACTCCATTTTCTTCTTTTGCTCTTTTTTCCTTTCGTTAGAAGACCTCTGTATGTGAAGTGGAAGATCAGGTGTTTCTTCATTCGCTTCGCAGTGGCTTTTCCCCCACAGTCAGCCTCTGGTCAGGTCCTGTCCGTCGACGAAAGATCATCCAGCTCTCGGTTGCCCCTCACTGGGTCGCTGTCGGTCAACTGCTCTGTCTTTGTTTACGCAGGGTGCTTTATACCCCGCTCGCGCTCGACTCCTATTGGTCAGCTGACGAGGCTCTAAGATTTCTGACGAATCAGCGACCACATCTCTGGATTCAGGGTTCTGTTCGTCCAATCAGAATAAAGAAGGGCTGAACATTGGATTTTTGTTTTGATTCTTTAACATAAAAACTTTAAACATGATTTATTATTCAATTAAAACATTAAAAATAACTTTAAAGCGTGTATACATCGAATTATTCAAATGTATTTACTACAAAAATGAATACATAGCTTGAAAACGATGTTTTTAGTGCCTCCAAATGTTATTAAATTGTAATGAAGTGGCCCTGTGACAGGAGCTGCTGCTGACCACAGAGGTAAGAAGAGGAATTTTCCATCCCTCCCATAAGGGAAACCATGAGGGTTAGACTGAGGTCACACAGCAAGAGATTTGATAATTCATGAATACAACAGACGGTTAGAAGTTAATGTGTAACCAGACGTTGGTGTTTTCTGTAACTCTTCTGATTGTATCTTTCACTGGTTGTTACTCTAAATCTTTTTGAATCACTTTTGAAACAGTTGAAACTCTTTAAAGTCACAAAAACAACTGGTGGCTCAAATCAATATGAGCTGATTAAGGTAGATCTGAACTGGATTTCTTCTAAAGGCCTTTTTGATATTTTCTCCAAATAGGAGAAGATCCTTAAAAATAACAAACATACTAAAAGTATGAAAAGTTTGTTTCATACTTTTACTACTTACTTTTCATACCTGCTTAAAGGTTATTATTTTCAAAAGCTCCTTTTTATCCAACAAATGAGACTCATCAGGACACATATTCTAATTTATTGAATATTATTGATGCTGAAATCAATGTTGCATTTAAAGTTCAGAAATCTGTTTAGTTCACAATGAGTTTCCTGTGTTATTTATGACTATGTTCCTTTAGAAATATAAATATCCATTATTGACCCACAGTGGGAAATTCAAGTGCATCATCAAGTTAAAGGTAAATGGAACATGCATATTGTTATATCAAACAACAGACTAGTCAGAGCAAGTTAAAAATAGCATTTTCCCTTTAGATTCAAATGTTCAAACAGCTGCAGGAATATTAGTTGAAATGGTAAAACCTCTGCAGGTTCCAGCAGGATGTAAACACATTGATTTTGTTGGGAGCAGCGATGATTCTAGAGTCTAACAGGTGCTGAGGGGGGAGGATCTGCGATAAGGTGACTGAATACGTGCATTTAGGATGCAGCAGTGTCACTGGAGGAGCTCTGCTGCTCAGCAGCAGCTTCTTGGATGAGATAAAGACAATGTCCATCAGTGTTTTAGCTACTGTAGTCACAGTAACAGTTATTTAAAATAGTAAAAATATCTGCTTGATTATTGGTATCAAATTACATGAAGAAACATATTTTATATTATCATATTTTTCATGAGTTACTTATTTTCTAAAGTTATTTTTTATGTCTAAAATTACTTTTTAATAAAAATTATATTTCAAGATGGGCTAATCCAGGATGGTAGTGTGAATCACTAAAGATAATAGTTGTAAAAGCATAAAAATAGAAAATACTGAACGTTACAGCAATAATGCAGATAAATAGACAGTAAAATGTGGGTTCGCTCGCTGAAGATACCTGGCAGATTTTACTCAGGGCATACAAACCCATCGCTGCGCAGCGGCGCGTCATGCGTCAGCTTAAGCCGAACGTGATGACGTATGAACCCGGAAGCAGANCAGAGAAAGGCTGTCGTTTCTGTCCTGTTTCTGTTCTGTTCGTCGCTCAGTTCGGACCCAGAAAGCGGTTCCGCTCTGAGCTCAGACTCCATCATGCTCTCACCGAGGTTGGTTCCGACTTAAAACTGGTTTTAACGCTTCCGCTGCGGATTTCTAACTACTGAGTCTCTGGGCTGATTACAGCGTAGCAAACTGGATGTAGCGGAGATTATTAATCTAATTTCTGGGTTTAATGATGACATTTTTCTGTAAAGAAGAAGTCAGTGAAGTCTGGCCGAGGTGTTCATACAGAGGGTGTCTCTGTCTCCTCATACCAGAACCGAGACCAGCAGTTCAAACGAACCACAACACAGACAGAAACTTTCAGTTTATAAACTAACTTCTTTACTCACATTTTTCTATTCACTCCCTGCTGGTATCTACGGAGGATTACAAATCTAACTCCACTAAATACAAACTGTAGTTTTGAAATGGTGATAAAATGATTTAAAGGTGTAAATCCACCCAGACCAGCCTGTATCTATCAGTTCTAGTTATTAATGTTAATATTTCTCCTGTTTCTCCAGGTTTGTGGCTCTCAGCTCTGCTGCCTCCCTGACCTGCAGGTCTCTCTGCTCGGCTGCAGCATCCAGACAGGGTCGGGCTCCTGACATGGCCCAGGGTGAGACTGCAGACATATCCTGCAGACAAAGATCAGATTTTCCAAAAAATTGGTGAAATTGTTGCTTTGTAAACTATAAACAGTAAAAGTTATCGTTGCTCTTCTGTTTTTATGCTTCAGAATTGATTTTAAATTGATAAAATTGTACATTTTGAGCATCAATTTACATTTGTTGACCATCATTGATTGGAAACTATCAAAGTTTCACATAAATAAAACAATTTCAAAATAATTCTGAGTGACTATTTTAATAAAACTGCACTTCTAGTTACATGAAGTAAATAGACAAAAACTATATAATTTTTAAATGCATGATATGAAGTGACTAATAACAAAATAAATGTTGAAATAATTACATTAACTTATATTTTATGTGAGAAATGTTCACATTTCTGAATTAAAAAAATTATTCCACATTTGCTTTGCTTCGTAATTTATCATTAAATTGATTCTATCATCTGATTGGTTCAGCTTCACACAGACTCAACTGCAGACCAATCAGCTCCTCTTTAGCAGAATAAGCCCCGCCCACTGAATTGAACGTTAAAGCCTGAATATAAATTAATGATTTACAGCAACACAGAAGTGTATTGAATATTATTAATGGTCATAACAATATAATGAATCATAATAATATAATGAAAACCATTATTTTATTTCAATTATATATTTAATAAATTAGTTAAATAATGAGTAAATATTGAATAATTGTATATATATTTCTAGTTTTGTTCTACAGATCAAACATTTCCCTCCATCCCTCCTGAGATGAAGTAAAAATAAATTTTAGTTGCTTTTATTTTCTGCTCTCTAGACGTTTAATGAGTTTTTATCTTGTTTTTTTTTTTCTGCAGGAAATCCACTTTTACACGTTTCAAATGGTAAATTGAAACCAATCCTAACTATCTGAACCTCCTGAGTTTAATTCAGCTCATTTTCATTTTACTCTTAAATCCTCCTGCATGTTTTCTGAATCTCGTCTGATTTCAGGGCTGATTTTTAACCACAGCGTCTCTTTTAATCCTCTGTTTTCAGCGTTTTAACCTGTTTTTCTCCTTCAACTCTGTAGTTTTTAGTTTCTCGTTTTCTGGCTGGTTTAGTGGAGAAACGGTGAAATCTTCTGCAGTCATCATCGCTCTGGGAAACATAAATCTGACCGTTTTCTCTTGTTTCAGTGCGAAACAGGCTGAGGGAAATAGTTGGAGCTTCAACAAACTGGAGGTAAATCATTGTAATTATTTCAGAGATCCAGTTTAACTGGTCGACACTGAAATCTGGTTTTCTTTGAGGTCATTTAGCAAAATTTATCTGATTTTGTGAGTCAATAAAAGTTATGTGTTGCTGTTTGATGCTTTTATGGAAAATATATTATGTATTTTTTTATTGTGTTTATTAGACAGGCAAATGTGTAGAAAGAGTTTTAAATTACATTTTATGAACATAATTTCAATGTTTTTACTTTACTGATAAAGTTGCCTGGAATCTGTTTTATTTGCTTCCTTGTTTTACATTTAAAAAAAATATTTCAATAAATAACCTTTTACTGGAGTTGTTGAAGTGTTTCTAAAGCTTTTTATTATTATTTATTTGTTTATTTATTTGCCTAAAGGACAAGAAACTGACATTTTGTTTTGGTTGTAGTTTCATGCTTGTGCCACTAGATGGCTCTAGATTCCTCATCCAGAGCCTTTAATATTCATATTTTTTTAATAAAATTAGGATTCTTGTCACTTCACATCTTGTTTACCATCCAGTTAAAGTTCAGAAGGTCAGAACTGATGGTTCAATGATTTAATAAATAATCCAACAATGTAAGAAAAAATAACAATAATTAGAATAATTTTTATCATTTGTTACTTTAGTTAAATTATTTTTATTAAAACAACAATCACACATTTTTTTTTCTATAAACATTTCAAGTTACTCCAACTTTAATTGCTGTTAATAACATTGTTCCCTGCTTTTCATCCTTTTTTTCGTTGCCATGGCTACCTTAACAAGTAGCTTACCAAAATAAAAGCATGTAGTTTCAGTAAACGAAGGTCTCGGTTTGTCTTTTCATTTGGATTTCATAACATAAAGAATGAAATGTTGCGCCTCTGTCTTCTGTTTCTCCGTCGTCATAGCGACCACCAGCAGGCCATGGCGGAGCGCGTGTCCCTGTCGTCCATGTTGGCCAGGTCTCAGAGCGAACTTCCCGCCAGGCGGATGAAGGACAGCTTCCTGGAGGTTCACCTTCCTCTGGGCTCGGAGCCGGCGCTGCGGGAGAAGTACCTGACCTACCACAACACCGTCAGGTAACTCAGCGCCAGCCCCCACTTCCTGCTGTTCCTCCTCTGACCTCTGACCTCTGTGTCTCTGATCAGGTTTGGGAGGATCCTTGAGGACCTGGACAGCCTGGCAGGTAAAAATAAATAATAATAATAATAATAATAATAAATATTAAATATTTTCTTTCAATCAGAGAAGCTGAAACGTTTCCTCCTCCTCCTCAGTCCTCATCTCTTACTCTCACACCTACAACCCGGCCCTGAAGCGTTCGCCGCTCTCCATCGTCACGGCGCTGGTCGATAAGATCGGTACGAGTCGGCGGTACCGCCCGAGTCGCTGCGCGTTCTGTCGGGTCGGGTTCTGATGTTTAGTTTTCATGTTACAGACATGAGGCAGCACGTCATCTACCCCGACTGCGACATCAAGTTCACGGGTCAGGTGACCTGGGTCGGGAGGTCGTCCATCGAGGCCAAGATGCACATGTCACAGGTGAACGCTGGCCGACCGACCCGGTTCTGGTCTGGTTCTGGTCTGGTTCTGATCCGGTTCTGGTCTGGTTCTGATCCGGTTCTGATCCTGTTCTGGTCTGGTTCTGATCCGGTTCTGATCCGGTTCTCTGGGCTTCTTCTTTAAACTTTGACTGCTTTTCTGGGACATTAGAGCCACGGTAGAGGAAAACAGGAGTAAGTTTGCACCAAAAAAATCTCAGAAATTGTCTAGAAAAAAAAGTGAAAAGTCAAAAAATTACAGAAAAAAAATCTGAAATATTGAGATTAATCTCAAAAATATTTCAGGAAAATTGTGGAAATTTCTGAGTTTGAAAAGTTGAAGATTTTTCAAAGTTTCTTTCTAGAATGTGTCCAAGATGAATCGCAAATTTTTTGATTTTTCTTTCTAGAATATTTGCTACTTTTTCAACTCAGAAATGTTCTTGATGTAGGCAAGTTCTGAGATCCATGTTATAATTATGGATTTTTTTTTCTCTTGCAAATTTTGACTTAAATTTACTCCCTTTTTATCTATGGTGGCTCTAATACAGTGTGGTAGATTCCTGAAGGAAACAATTTAAGGTTTTATGTTTGTTAGAAAGTGCAAGACGTTGTTTCTCCTCCTGCAGTACCAGGACGGAGCGTACGCCCCGGTTCTGGACGCTACGTTTGTCATGGTGGCCCGAGATCCGGGCAACAAGAGGTACCGACCCAACAGCTGCTCCAATATACACATTAAACCTTTTAAAAGCTGCTAAAAATAAAGCTCAGAAGTGTCAAATTCCTACAACTTATAGCATAATTAGCATCATTACTTTGCTTTCTTATGCAATTTGATTCTCATCTCACTTCTCTGCTCCATCTGGGATTCCTCCCATTGAACTCAATTCCTTTGGTACAATTTCAACTAATCAACAAACAAAATGAGACGATATCAGAATGACGTCGATTTCTGGTGGATAATGCAGATCATCATATAAACTCTTAAATATCTCAAATTAAAATTAAATACATTAATCAAAGGCCTTAAAGTTTTGTTGTGGCAGGTCTATTTATCTTGTACAATATGTTTTATATCAGGAAATGTTTGAGTCACACGCAAACATTTTCATTACGTTCTGTGACTTCTTCCAAATTTTCAAACCCTCAAACCCTGGAAAAAAAAACATCCAGTTTTTTTTCCAGCAAACTAAATGTTTTGTGTCTTAAAACAAAAGTATAAATCTTCCTCTAACCCAGCGGGTCGGTTCTTCTGTTTTCAGAGCAGCGTTTGTGAATCCACTGGCGCCTGACGGTCCAGAGGAAGAGAAACTCCTGCAGGAAGGAGAAGGTGTGAATCCTTCAGGTGAACTCCTGACCTGCTGGACAAACTCTCACCCCGCTCTCTTCTTCTTCTTCTTCTTCTTCTTCTTCTTCTTCTTCTTCTTCTTCTTCTTCTGTCCAGCTAATAAATCCCGTCGTGTGGAGCTGAGCACGGCGTCGCTGCTGAAAGTCGCTCCCACAAACGAAGAGCAGAAAATCATCCACGATCTGTTCCTCAACACCCTGGATGCAAAGTACGACCAGAAGTTTTTCTCCTGACTTTATTTTGAACGTTTTGTGTTTATTTGATTTGTTCTTCATGCTGCTTTATGTTCGGTTTCAGCACAGTTAGTTTCCGCAGCAGAGTTTTGCCTCCCAACTCCGTCTGGATGGAAGACGCTAAGCTGAAAGGCCTGGAGATCTGCCACCCTCAGGTGAGACACATGCACAATGTGTCCATTTTAAGAGGTATATTTTTTAAAAATAATTGTTTTCATTTGAATTGTGTCAGTAGACCACATTAAATCAGTCCAGGGGCCACAAATGGCCCCCATCCCCCACTTTGAACACCCTTTGCTTGAGAGAACAGAGATAATCCTGAGTTAAAGCAGGAAAGGTTTAGTCTGGATTAGCTTGTGGTCTTCTAACCTCCAGCTGTTTGTGTTTTGGTTCTGAGCAGCAGAGGAACATCTTCAACAGGATCTTTGGAGGTTTTCTCATGAGGAAAGCCTACGAGTTGGGCTGGGCCAACGCCTGCTCCTTCGGGTGAGAGAGTCACTAAAAACACAGCAGAGGAAGAGCGAGTTGAGTTCAGAGCTGACGCTGCTCTCTGTGCTGCAGAGGATGTCGGCCCAGTCTGGTGGCCGTGGATGATATTCTGTTCCAGAAACCCGTGGAGATCGGATCCTTGCTGATGCTCTCATCGCAGGTCAGCTGAGGATCCAGATCTAATCCTGGATTTTTAATCTGCCTGAATTTTTAATCTGCCTGTTAAAAACATAACGAGGTCGTTGATTAAATCTGCATTTAAATGAGATCCAGTAATATCAACAACAAGAAAAGCATGAAAATAAGAAATTCTCATTTTCAGGTCAATGTTGCAAAAACACAAAATATTATCAAGTATTATTTTTGTTTAGTTTCTAACGCAAATATCTTAGTTCACTTGAAATAAGATAAAACTAAGTTACAAGTAACGTTTCATCAAGATGTAGAAGATTGTTTTAAGTCAATAATTCCTTAATATTGCTGAAAAAATATTAGTTCAACTAGCAGATTATTTAATTTATAGCAAGACATTTTCCCATGTTAAAGTAAAGTAATCTACCAGTGGAACTAGAACTTTTTCAACAATATTAAGGAAATAAAGAAAACCTCCTACATCTTGATGAAATGTTATTGTAAGTTATCAGCACTAGAAATGAGACAAAACTACTTTAAGATTTTGTGGTTTTGCAGTGCAGAACCTCCAGCTGCCTTTCACCAAAAGCAACATAAAAAGCTACTTTTATGTTTTATAAACTCATGTTTATTTTTGTCGTTGTGGCCGTTGGTTTGGGTCATAAAAGGATTTAAACACCTCAGATGCCATCATGGTAAAGTATAATTGTACGTTTATTGCAAATTTTCCATAAAAATAGTAAAAACCATTTTTGGGTATGAGTCGCTAACTCCCACCTGCAGGTGGCAGTGTTTCTTACTTCTGCTACATATCAGCCTGGCTTGATGTGAAGTTGAAGTTTGTGATTGATATGAATATCAACAGACATTGAGCTATTTAAGTTCTTTAAAGAATAGAAATGTGTATAAAAAATGTTCCCATTATTCTTCTTCTATTTGCAGATTTTGGAATAAATTTGAGGGGAAAATATTGGAAATATTTCCAAAATAGCTCCACTTAAATCAGTGATTTTATTGAAAAAAGTCACTAAATCAATCAGGAAATCTTTATAAATTATTTAGTTTTTGTTCCTGTGTTTCAGGTCTGTTACACCCAGGGGAAATACATCCAGGTCAGAGTTCACAGCGAGGTGTTTGACCCGCTGACCCGGCAGCACAGCACCACCAACATCTTCCACTACACCTTCGCTTCGGATCGCGATGTTCCCAGCGTCGTTCCCCGGACCTACGGAGGTGAGCCGGTTCTGGTT
>CAEFZX010028645.1:61385-72492 GCA_903066825.1 Alfaro cultratus
GGTTCTGGTTCCGGTTCTGGTTTTACTAGCCGCTTTGCCACAGATTTAACTGGAGTTTGTTTGTTTTCCAGAGTCGATGCTCTACCTGGACGGGAAAAGACACTTTAACCAAACCGTGGCGTCCTGATGGGTCGGAGACGAACCACAGGAAGCTTTCGCATCAAACAACGAATGAAATTAAAATACTTCATGCCAAAGTTTTACAAACATTTACGCTTTTTGTTGGTATTTTTTATAAACCAAAACATTTAGTGGCTGTAGCGTCTCACCTCATAACTATCATGAATCATCTACATGCTGTTACATTTATTATGTTAAACTGACACATTTACTTAGTTTCTGCATGTTGGCACAAGATTTAATGCAAAGAATAAATTTATATTCAGCTCAAAGTCGTTTCTGTTTTTAATTTCATCTTAACCACAGTTTCCTTCCTTCTGATCATTATTGTGACATTTCTGCAAAATTAAAACTAAGCTATCATTTTGTTTTATTTTTCCTTTCAATATTTTTACTTTTGATTTATAGTTTTTGAATTTTCCTCAGGCAGGTTGTTTTGTACGTTTTCATCAACAAGATCAGGGATCTGCAGCTCTGGAGCTACAACTGGCTCTTTTGATTACTTATTGTGGTAAATTATAAAATTTTGCAATATTTTGTTTTCATTTGTTTTGTTTTGTTTCCCCATTAAAAAACAAAATATTGCTTCTATTGACAAATGTGGCCTAAAGTTAAGATCGAGTGGTAGGGTCATTGTAGATAGCAAAAAATAAAAGCAGTAAATTTCCGTTTAAAAAAATTCAGAGGTTTTGTGCTGAAGCTCAGAAATTTTCTAGGAAAAAATTTAAAATTTTTGACCCACAAAAATTTTTATTTTACTAGAAATTTTTTTTAAAAATTGAGATTTTACATATTTTCTAGAAAAAAAATTACATTTTCTGAGCTCATAAAATCAACAATTTTCGACTTTTAGAGACTTTCTAACTTTCAAAAGTCGAACATTTTTGACTTTTCAAGCTCAGAAAATGTCCCTGTTTTTTTTTTTTTTTTTTAATTTCTGAAACTAATGAAAGAAATTGAGCTTTTTCTATCAAATGGATGTTAAAAACTAAATTGTCTTCCCGCTTTATATAGATCGGAACCTTAATTCAAAGGCTCCTGTTTCCAGTCGGACGTTAAGAACGCGGACGTTAGCCGCTAGCAGCAGCAGTTAATCCTCTCCGCAGTCACCTCGTCCTTCACTAGGATGAAAACCATGTTAGCGATCATTTCTAACGCGCTGTGCCGGATCACAGGGAGGAATGCGGTGAGTGGTTCGGCTCTAGTTCGGAGGTTCCGGACCGAACCGGTTCATGCTAACCGGTAGCTGACCTTGTTAGCAGCAGCTAATGGTGGTTATGTGATGATGTTTCTGCTCGGATGTTGTTTCTGAACACGTGTTTTATGGTCAGGGCAACTTGGTGGGTTTTTAGGGGGGTTTCTGTCCGTAATGTGGATAATTTTATGTGTTTGGCGGTTTGTCTTCCTCTAAGCAGCTCGTCCTGATAAAGATGCTCTGATATAACAGTCAGTGACGCTTGTTGCTCAAAATGCGGCTAAACTTTCAGGAGGTTGAATCACAAAATCTTCTTTTAACAAAGGAAATTTACTTAAATGTTGAATGGAACTTCAGTTTGTGGTTGGAAACATTCAGTTACTTGATTAAATGATCTTTATGATGTAACTCTGAATGCTGATCTGGATAATAAAGTTACTTTATAAAAACGATCTTAACTAGTTTCATCCTGAGCTGCTTTATTATTGTAAACTTTTCCAGATGAGATAATTTATTAAACAGGATTCTTGTTCTGTGCAGGAAGTTTTTAAAGTTTTAAGTTTAGAGACTTAAATATGTCTGATTCACTGGTGACATGTTTAATATTCATCCAGACGGATAAACTTGATTTCCAGTTTATGAAGCTGATTATTTGGAAGTTATGAAGAAATAACACAATCAGTGCATCTTTATCAGTAGTGAACCTGAACGCAGCACGTTAACGTTAATCTTATGGGGCGTTCAGGGACAGCAGGTTCCTACAGACTCTAAACCCGACTGATGAACCCAAACATCAGTCGGGTTTAATTCTGATGCTAATTTTGACCTTTGAACCTTAAAACACAGAGTCTGACTGTAGGAACCTTGTTGTTGCTTTTCCCCTCCAGTTTTCTCTCCTCCTGCTCTGCTGCCTTCAGTCTTCACAAACTGATCAACCCTCCATTCATTTGTTGCTTCTCTCTCTCCTCTTCCTCCCCTTCCTCCCCATCCTGCACCTGAACCGTAGGGAGAGCAAACCGTGTCGGAGGTAAGCAGCTGCTGACGTTTGGTCCCACATTCCTCCCCTCTGCAGTTACCAGGTTTATCTCCACTGTTTTTATTCCTCTAACTGCTAGATTTGTCTCCCTCTTCGCTGTGTTTACAAAAACGAGTATAAAACTCCACTAAGTCACTCCAGAACATAGAAGTCCTCCAGACCACTAGGGGGAGTCTAGAGTCAGTAATTAACTACTTAAATATCCGGTTGTTCTATAAAATTGTAAAAGACATTAAGTAGAAACCAGCTTTTCTTCTGGACATCCTGTCTTTACTGAGTGTTTGGTCCCAGGTGATCGGCGCCCTCTAGTGGTCTGGAGGAGCGAGGTTCCAGCATTTTATATTCACTGTTTTGGTATTTGCTGCATTTGTTTTAACCCGTCAGCCATCATTGTTTTAATGACAAACAGCCTAAAATATCTAGTAAAACCCTTCATTATATGATCACATAAAGCTGCACCTTATATTGTCGTTTAAATATTTACATTGGATATTTAGCCAAGTAGGCAGATGAATATGCTAGTCACAAATAAAATTACCCAGAATGCTGCAGGCCAGAGTGATGGATCACAGATGAGGAGAAAAGGAGAAAATCATTGCAGTATTTTGTGAAATGATGCTTAGATTTGAGGGTTTTTCATTGTTGATTTAAAGTTGAGATTAGTGAAGATTAGAGATTAAATATCAGCTGGACTATAAATGAAGTTGTTTGTGTTCCCAGCTGCAGTCTAGATTCTGTTTCTCAGTTTTAGCCTCCAGTTTCCTCACCTGTAGCCTCTAGCGCCACCTGGCTGTGCTCAGCTCTGATTGGTTGGCTCCTTTGTTCCCCAGCTGCTGATTCGCCTGTCAGAATACGTCAATCTGACGTCTCCTCCAGCGGCGGCGCCGGTTCTCCCACAGGCCCGGCGGCTCCCACCCAAACTACCACCAGTACCATCAGCAGGCGGCGCCGCCCAGTTAGTGAACAGCCGGACGGACCGGACCGACCGGATGGACCGACCCGTAAGAACCTCCTGCAGCTCCTGTTCTGTCTGGCTGCTCACTAACTGGGCCGGGGAACCTAAGAAGAGTTTCTGCATGACTGGAAACATTTATTACTAAAATTTAACCCTGCTGGTCTGAAATCACTAAATACTTTAAACGGGTTTTATTTTACCATAAATTTAACTATGAAACAAAATGGCTGCTTAGTTCTGCAGTATTTGTTTTGAAAATGAAGTGAATTATTCTATAGAAAACTGTAAATTCATTTAAATGGGATCGAGTGGCATCTTAGGTTTTAAAATTGATTCAAATATCTGCTGGAATTGATTCGGTTCATTTCTTTTAGAGCAAATAAAACCAGGAGCTTCAGATGAGAAAACTGAAGTGGAAAGTTGATCAAAACCATTCAGTACCTGCTGGGGGCGCTAGAGACCACATTAATGTCACAACAGTCTCTGTGTTGAGGAAAAAGAATCGATAAAGATTTTAAAGTTCAATTATTTTAGATTTGAGATAGGAAGGATATTTTAAACCATTCAGGTTTTTTTTATTTTTTTTTTTACCAATTATTATTAGTTTTATTTAATATTTTTAGGCCATTGGAAACTGGAGAAAACAAAAGGTCCGAGTCGACGTCCTGGTGGAACGACACCACTGATATCTGGCTCTTTAAAGAAATCTGTACAAATGTATTATATCTCTAAAAGAAGACAAGTTAGCAGAAGTGCCTAAATGTTAACTTTTTCTAAAAGTTTACTTGAATTAAATTTTCTTCTCAGAAGTTTATTTCCAACAAACCGGAGAGAAACTGAAGGCTGAGGATTTGTTGGTTCTCCTGCCCTGTTGGTGCCTTCAGTGTAATCGATGTGTAGCTGCAGCCAAACCCAAACCCCAGACCCAAACCTGGACCCGCCCAGCCCAGTCTGTCGTATCCCAGTCCCCCCACTGTGAAGAGGAAGGCAGCCTGGCGCTGCTCAGTGCAGTCGATCCGTTTGCTCTGATCTGTAATCCTGCTGTCATCCGATGAGCTAATTGAACGCTGATCTGTTTCAGGGCGCCAGAGTCGTCGCCTCCCGCTCCTTATCCGACTTCACTCCTCAGGCGACCTTTGACATCAAGGTGAGGAGCCAATCGCCCTCTGACATCGGTCTCTTCTGTAATTTACCAAATTAAGGGAGGAAATGTTTCTGGGACAGATCGTGTTGTGAAAACGTCTCTTCTCTGCTGTAGAAATGCGACGTGCACCGGCTGGAGGCGGGGCCTCCCGTGAAGGCGGAGCTAACGCGGGAGCAGGGCCTGCAGTATTACCGCACCATGCAGATGGTGCGGCGCATGGAGCTGAAAGCCGACCAGCTCTACAAGCAGAAGATCATCCGGGGTTTCTGCCACCTCTACGATGGACAGGTACCTCAGACTCTGTTCCACTGCGAAACCAACCAAATAATTTGGAAAACCTGTTCCACTCCTCACCTGTGGGGGCGCTGCACCAAGAACCACTGAAGGAAATGATTCAAAAACTTCTGAAGACACTGAGAGCAACTTCCTTCTTCACCAAATGGAAACAAAAATAGAGGGTTGTCAGATTTTAGCAACATATTTTTATCTAACCAGGAGCCATTTCTCCTGCCAGCGCTAGGCTAGTTTGCTTTGGTTGTATTTACCCAGAATGCCCTGCGCTGTAGTCCACTTCCTAGCGTTCACATGCATTTGAACTGATCCAGAGTTCACTTCAACCGAACCCAGACCGAGGTTTGTAGACGACCAGAGTTTGATTAGAATTCACAGTCACCAAACGAACTGAACTTTCTAGACTAACAAACTGGAGTTGGATTAAATTGGATTAAACTGAACTGGTGTGAATGAAGTAATCTGGTCTGACATCAGCAGTAACCTTTAAGGCTGTGGGAGGCGTTGAAAAGCATTTTCTAACCTAAGCATGGTTCTCTTGTGACATCACAGTTCCAGAAACTTTGTAGCTGGCGGCCATCTTGGTAGGTGTCCTTAACTGTCATGAGGGTTGCTATGACAACAATGAGCCACAAGCTTAGAACTAGTGAATAAATCAGGTTTTGTTTAAAAATTGACACATTTACTTTTGCATGAGTAGATTTAGCAGTGACCTAGTCAAAGTCCATGATGTGAGGAGATGTTTTTGAAGCTCAGAGTGGTTCTGGATGTTCTGGACGTCGTCTCTGCTCACAGGAAGCGTGCGCTGCCGGAATCGAAGCCGCCATCAACCCGTCGGATCACCTGATCACGGCGTACCGAGCGCACGGCTACACCTTCACCCGCGGCGTCTCCGTCAGAGAGATCCTGGCCGAGCTCACAGGTGAGGCGCCGACCCACCTGGGCCTGCCTGGTTCTGGTGGCTGACGCCGTGTTCTGTCTGCTCCGTTCAGGTCGCAACGGGGGCGTGGCCAAAGGGAAGGGCGGCTCCATGCACATGTACGCGCCTCACTTCTACGGCGGCAACGGGATCGTGGGCGCTCAGGTAGCTACAGGAAGTTAGCATGAGGCTCCTCCGCCTGTCTGATGATGTCACCGGCTGATGATGTCACCTGTGTGACCCGTCCAGGTGCCGCTGGGCGCCGGCATCGCTCTGGCCTGCCAGTACCAAGGAAACAACCAGATCTGTGTGACGTTGTACGGCGACGGAGCCGCCAACCAGGTGAGGACAAAACAACTTCCTGTTTTTCTAAAATCCAGTTCAGGTCTTGAAGGTCGTGTTAAATTTACTGTAAAGTTTTATAGAAGAAAAACTTGAATTTGATGCACAAACCTGAACTTAACACAGATTTGATCTGGTTCATATGAGGTCAGAAATATTCATACAGGAACAAGTATTTACAGCCATACATGAAAAGTCATGATGGTAGAATTAAACTGTAATACGAGAAAAACTATTTAGTAATACAAGAAAAGTAGTAATATGAGAAATGTCATAGTAATGGGAGAAAAACGTGGTAGTAATTATAGTGTTATGACTTTTATGTCTTTTGTCGTAATACCATAAAAATCAGCGATAGAATTAAGCCATATGAGAAAACAACTTTTATACAGAAGTTGTAGTAATTTGAAAAGAAATAGTTTTAAGACTAGAAAAGTGTTGTTTTTTTTATGGCTTTTTGTAATTGTTCTCATAATTATTTCTTTTCTTAGCCTGTGCTTAATACTCATCATAATTTTGTTCAGTTTATAAATGTTATTTTTAATTTGCACATATCTATTTAAAGATCCTCAGTGAAAAACATGTTTATAAATTTTTTTAAAATATTTTTTTTGGTTCGGATAAATGGCTGAAAATCGATCTAATAACTGGGAGTTCAGGTTTGTTTGTGTAAAATCTGAATAACTAACGGGAAACTGTTGTGTGACGTCATCAGGGTCAGCTGTTTGAGTCCTTCAACATGGCCGCCCTCTGGAAGCTGCCCTGCGTCTTCATCTGTGAGAACAACAAGTACGGCATGGGGACGTCGGTGGAGCGGGCGTCGGCCAGCACCGACTACTATAAGCGGGGCGACTTCATCCCCGGACTCAGAGTGAGGCTCAGACCGGGGCGTTAGCATGTTGTTAGCGTAGCGTTAGCATGGCGGTCCTGGGTGGCGGCCACGGCGTCGGCCCGTACGCCGCGGCCGCCGCCCTCCAGACCTAGATTATATCGGGACGCGTTGCTGCGGCGCCGTCCTGGCAGCTGCAGGTGTGAGCATGCGTCCAGCCGTCCGCTGCTCATGTATGATGCTGCACACAGTCCATCCAGGAAACGCTCGGGTTCGCCGTGATGGTGCTGGGCGGGACGCTGCGTTAGTGACGCCGTTTTCTCCGCAGGTGGACGGGATGGACGTGCTGTGCGTCAGAGAGGCGGCGAAGTTCGCTGCAGATCACTGCAGAGCCGGGAAGGTGAGTTAAACTCTTCTGCTGCTGCTATCCGGCGCGGTGAAGCCACTTCCTGTTTGTTTTCCAGGGGCCAATCATCATGGAACTGCAGACCTACCGTTACCATGGACACAGCATGAGCGACCCGGGCGTCAGGTGAGTCCCAGATCCATGGAGAGTCTGTGTGTGTGTGTGTTTTGTTCACCACGTGCCGCTGTGCAGCTACCGGACCCGGGAGGAGATCCAGGAGGTCCGCAGTAAGAGCGACCCGATCTCCCTGCTGAAGGAGCGACTGCTCAGCAACAACATGGCGTCTGTGGAGGAGCTGAAGGTAGGGAGGGTTGCCATGGATACATAGTTACGACCTTTTCACTGCACAAGTTTTATTAATATCAGAAAAGTTGTAATATGAAAAAAATCTTAATAATATGAGAAGTTGTATTAATATTAAAAAAACTCATACGATAAATCCTTATTTGAGAAATCGTTGTAATACAAGAAAACGTCATTATATAAGTATCTTATTCTGATCGTCCCAATTCAGATTTCTTTTCACAGTCAAATAAAATTCAGATTTGTGCCAATTTATGTGGAGCAAAATCATTCATGTGTATTTAATCCGACTTTTACGTCATTGAGACGAGATGCGATTCTGCGCCAGGAGAATCACATAATCAACACTTTGCTTTCATTAATAAGGTTTTCTCAGATTAAGATCTGATCATGATGCTGCCGTTGCTAAGCAACGTTATCCAGACGGCAGCAGCAGCCATTTTTACTTTCATAAACGTTGTTGTTCTGGTCTTGTGGGTCACATTATTGCAACAAGGACCCAGTGTTTACGTCAGGAGGCAGACAGTCTCTATGGTGATTGCTGCTGGCTTTCCTCCTTGGCTTTGTGCTAAAACATCTGGAGGCTCCAGAGCAGCAAAACANAACATCTGGATTTAGATGCTGATCAGTTAGTGGATTATTTTAATCTTGTGAAATCAGTCAGTCGATTGGTTCTGGTGAACAGTTCCTTCATTTCTGGTTCAGTTCTTGCGTAATGTTGCGTTTCTGTAAATCAGGAATTTTAAAATCCAGAAACCTCAACAGCTTGGAACATTTTTATTTTGCTTTAGATGCTGCAACGTTTCCAGTTTTACTGGGAAAAATGCTGTGAAAATATGAAAAACCTGCAGGAACTGATGGAAATCTTCTCCTGTTTCAGGAAATCGACATCCAGATCCGTAAGGAGGTGGAGGAGGCGGCTCAGTTCGCGACCTCTGACCCCGAGCCGCCGCTGGAGGAGCTGTGCAACCATATCTTCTCCAACAACCCACCGCTGGAGGTCCGTGGGACGAACCCCTGGTCCAAACTGAAATCCATCAGCTAAAACGTCCCGACTGTGAATCAAACCTGCCAGTATTTATTTACCTGAAATTGTTTTCAATAGGAATATAAATTATTTAATGAGCTGAGAGTCGGACCAGGCTGCTGGCGGCGCAGAAACACAAACATTAGCTTTTCATCTGAACGCGCCGTCCTGAAAACGCACAACTACAAGGTTTCATTTCCGACCCGAATCCAACATTCTGCTGGAGTTTTTAAAAAGTTCTGAAACTTGGAAGGAACTTTAGGAGCAATGTTGGAAAATTTACAGCATCATTCTTGTGTCACGAGGTCTAGTCAAAGTAAGAAAAATCAGTTAAAGGAGCTGAACACTACAAAAACAGAACCATAACTTATTTCTAGTTTTCTGTAAAAATGAGTCAAATTTTCACTTTTCTGACGGCGTATTAGAGCAATCGGACAACAAAAAGATGTTTCTAGAAAAAACTCTGAAATTCTGTAATTAATCTCTGAAATATTAAATTTTTCAAACTCAAATTTATTAATCTCACAAACTGACTTTTTTTTCTCCTTAATAATTGAGATTAATTACAGAATTTCTGTACTTAATCTGAGATTTTAATTTTTTTCTTGCAAATTTCTGAGATTAATCAGAAAATTTAAGTTCTCTGAAATTTAATCTCAGAAATGTCCAACTTTTCAAACTCAGAAATTTATTTATTTTCTAAAGAAATTCAAATTAATCTCAAAATTTGAGTTTTTCCTCTGAAATTGACTCTATTTCCGGTGTTTCCTGACTCGCTGGTTGTTTCCTCTGTAATGAGGTTAAAATCTACATATTTTTGTTATTTTAAGACGTTTCCACTCTTCATTTTGCTGTTGCAGATATAAAATCTGATGCTGCGTTTCTGTATGTTCAAAGCGTTACATTCTCTCTATGCATTCAGTTTATAAAAACGTTAAAAATCTGTTTTTATGGATGGACTGTAAGAATTTGTAGTTTGAATTATCTGAGGTTCTTCATGAATTTATTTTCCTGAACTTGTACAGAAAGTTTTATTATTTATGTTTTGAGAAGTGTAACTGAGCCACAGAGTTATGAAATAAATTATGATGAATGTTTTTGTTTCAGAGCTTGATCTTTTTTTCTTCAGATAAATTCAGCTTTGAGCTGAATGATAGTTTTATGTCTGGTTGTTCCGTCCTCCACCAGCAGGTGTCGCTGTGAGACTGATTAACATCTGGATTCTGATGGAATGAAAACAACGAACAGATTTTTAAATTGAAGAGTAATGCTGACTCATGATTGGTTTGTTTTAGAATATCTGTCATAAAGAGTCATTCGGTAAATAATGACATTTTTAATCAAAGTTCCTTAAAAGTCCATTAAAAGTGCAAACGTTGCATTAGTGAGATTATTTACAAAATAATTAACAGCCTACATCCAGAATAAGTTCTGGGATGAAGGCTGCAGGTTGAGTTTCAGTTCAGAAACATAATAATGGAAAAACATAAAACCAAAATGGTTCCCTGCTCACTTCAGCGTCTCGGAGTCATAATTAGTGAAGCGTAATGAAAAAAGACAAAAGAAAATGGAATTACAAACAAAACTCATCAGTTTTTCATCGGTGTGAGCGCTGACTGAACAGATGAAGCTCCAAGATTAATCCAGATGTTATCCTGGACTGGAACAGGCTCGCTTCACAGAATAAATCACCATGGCAACGAACGGGTTTCCTCTTCTTTGAAACTGAATCAAGGTTTAATTAAACAATATCAGGAAAATTATGGCTTAATCCGCGATCCTGGTTTTGTGAAAAAATCCTCTGAATTTTATAAGCCTCCTCTCATTACTGTAACATAAAGTTACAATCAGAATTATAGTAGTTTTGGACTTTTTAATTTAGTTATTTTTGTCTACTTCAGTTTTAATTTGTTTCTAGAGTGTGTTTGTGTAGCCGCCTTCATCTGACTCCTCTGTTGTGTGAAATGGACAAAAGGAACCAGCAGACGAGGACCTATTGCAGCAGTAGGCCAGGTTGATTCTGTTTAAAACAAGAATATTCTCAGCACAGCAGTTCTTCAGCTCTGGATCTCCCACACACACCTCTCCCAGCGCAGCTCGGCGCAAACTGACACAGGAATGTGTTAAAACCAAAATTCTCTCTGAGGTTCACAAATAATAAAGAAAAATGTCAAAACAATTAAAATAAAACCCAAACAGAAATAATCTGCCCAATAGTTACAATTCTTAAAGTTCAAATCGAATTAATAACAAAAAGGATTTTCCATTATCATCCAGATAACATTTTGAAGCAACTCACATACATGTGTGGCCTATGCAGATCTGGTGGCTTCTTCTCATGTAGCAATAAACAACAGGAGCTCAACCTGCCATCAGATGTTGGTCTTTAATTCTCCATCTGCATTTCACACAATGGGCATCGAGGTAAAGTCAGTCTCTGCTATAAACAAGCTCCTCGTCAGAGATCCTCATGGCTCTGAGGATTACCCATAATACAGTAATCAAAGTAAAATAATTGAAAATCACAGTGATCGCATAGT